>JAQFYE010000174.1:0-49526 GCA_034694305.1 Protaphorura glebata | reverse complement strand
ACCAGAACGTGCGCTCCGGCTCAGGCGGCTTCGCCGCCGCCGCCTCCGCTACCAGGAGACTCGGCCCGCTACCAGGAAACTCGGCCCGCTACCAGGAGACTCGGCCCGCTACCAGGAGACTCGGCCCGCTACCAGGAGACTCGGCCTTCGGCCTCGTCTCAAAAAAAATGAAAACATACTCCGGGGTGGGCCCAAGATCGACGCGGAACCCTTCGGGTTGGACCGGCTACCCTTTCCCACGACTGTGGCGAACAAGACTTTGGGTTTTTCAAGCTAACCCGATCGGAGCACGTTTAGAATTTTCAAAATAGCGACTAAGATGGCGTTGCAAAAAATAATTTCAATGCAGTTGACCTTGGGATGTCCTCAAGTGTCACCAAAAAAAATCAGCCCGATCGGAGCACGTTTAGAATTTTCAAAATGGCGATTAAGATGGCGTTTCCGCAATTTTTTTTATTTTTCCCAGAGTCCCCATGGGGTGGGGAATACCCGCAAAAAATTTGGAGCCGATCGGTGAGGTGAGGGGCTAAAAATTATCAGCCAAAATCGGCATTAAATTTTTACCCCCCCTCTCACTGATTATATTATCGCACTCATAATATTTTTTTATGAATTTTCTTACGTTGTATTTTTTGTGCGTTGTAATTGCTGGTCGTTGTAAATGTTTGCGTTGTAATTGTTAGTCGCTGTAGATGTTTGCGTTGTGATTGACATTGCGTTGTATTTGCATGCGTTGTAATTGTCTTGCGTTGTAATTGTGTTCGTTGCGTTTGACTGCGACGTTTTTGCATGCGTTGCATTGACCGCGTTGTAAAGACGTACGTTGTAATTGATGCGTTGCTTTGACGTGCTACGATACAAACACATGTTAAAATTCGTAATATGGATTAACGAACATCGTGTCGGGTCATAATGAAACAAAAATCAATAATGAACATATTTTCAAGTTTCCGATTTGTTTTCTCTGTGGTCAAATTTTGAGAAAACATTTTCTGAGATGATCACCGGATTCTTAAGTGAAAGTAGCAGAAGGAGCCCAAGTGATATTGTATGCTGTGGAGGAAGCTTATCGATTGCGTTCAGTTGCAAACTGCACAGTATTTGGCATGCAATCCCCGTGTACTGGAATGCAGTGCAGAAAAATAGTGGAGAACATAATGCCTGCTGTCTTAACACGGAAATCCTACATAGGATACAGGTATATGTACAATTCCAGAAAAAGGAGGAAAAAGTATAGAGGAAAGGAAACAACACCTTACAAGAGGATCTTGGTGGTTGGTTGCTGGTGACTCCTTGTATGTTCGTTCCCTGTGAAAGTAAGGAGTCAATGGAGAGGAAAAATAAATAAGACCCTTGAGATACACATATCCGTAAAGAAAGTAAGAAGAGAGAAAGGTAGGAGAAACATTATGTTCCATGACGCTGAGGTGTGCTCCTATTTATACGATAGGATACGATCCAAATAACTCGGGTTACAGCACCGATAACTAAACCCCATGTCTCATACATACATACATACATACATACATACATATGTACGTACATAGGTACATACAAGGCAACATCTTCCCCAAAATATTGAAAGATTTATCAACCCTTTGATATGTTCCATTAGCCTTATTGGAAAACCATAGGTGAGCCAAGCGAACCGAGAGGGCAATTTCTAAAAAAAAAAAAGATAGCAACGCTAGAATAACAGTACTAACTATTAGCTCCGCTCCGTCTTCCACAAGAAAAGCCACAAAACTTGTTCTATTCCAAAAGTAAGTACGTATTACGATGCCCATCTAATACAATATTCTATTTAATCTCATCTCATTCCACATAAACTCAGCTACTGCACATTCAACAACGTTCCAAACTGATATAAATTGGCAATGTTCAATGCGTATGTCCCAATATCAGCTCGTATATTTGAAAATTAATAATGGAAAGAATATGACGGTTCCACATCCACATTACATAGTAATAGTATATCTTACATCGCACTGTCCACTCCACATAGGTGTACAATCCCAGAATTAAACAAAAGGAGAGCCAGGACTGTGGCCGATGAGAAGATCGAATCCCTTTTATGTCCCGACGGCTGATACATTTACTTTTGTTCATATTTTAAAAAGAAAAATGAAGGAGTCACTTCAAAGTAAGACTGGGGTTGACAATGAATAAATGGAGGAGTGGGTCTCTGCTTTGTTCTGTCCTGACGAAATCTCAAGTGGATTCACATATTAGCACATGCTTGCATTATTAGCGTGTCTCCAATTGTAACCTAGCTTTGGTTTAGGCGAGTACTTGACGGAAAGCATACAGGATTCCAATTCCAATTATTATCCCTTTTACATGGCGTATAAGGCCCTTGTATTCACTTTCGGCTTTCCAGTCTACTAGTAACAGGAGCAGAGGGAAACGTCCGATAGTGATCTTGGTGACAAAGCAAAAGCAAGAGAACGGTTGATGAGAATGAACCCATCACTTGCGAGGACAACAGAAACGGATTATAATCAGCAAGATCGCCTGAAAACTCCAATCATTTAAAAATGTAGTCCACTTTAAAGAAAATAACTGCTATCATCGGCAAACTATGCACTAGGACAAAGGCTCAAGTCGTTGTCCTGCTTTTTTAAATTTTTGGAACAGACAACCGATCTTCAAAATTGTCAGTTCCTAAAGAAAAAAAATTTTCCGTTCATCAATTCAATATCGAGAGTGAGGCGAGTGACGGGAGGCCATTTGAAGGTTTCTTCTGCTAGGATTCTTCCATTCTTCAACACGTGTATGTGTTTGAAAGGTTTCTCGTTCTCTCTGCTTACGCTCATCTAAAACGGCTCGATCGCACAAAAAAGGTTGGCCTTGTGGAATCTGCATGGTAGAACTGTTAAATCCATCAACGCCATAATACCACTAGTAAAACGTTTAAAGCATTTGTGCCATGCAGTAATGCAAAAACTGGCTTCGACATATCCCGGTAAAATTGATAAAGAAATTATTTTCGTAGTTTCTCACCAGGATTGGTATTGGAGAATACGTACCCATTTCCATTGTTCTAGAGCGATGATTTACAGCTAGTAATCTGCTTTAATGTATAATAAATTCAGTCCCGGTCTTACTTCACAGATCACCTGTAATTTTACTGAAACATGTAAAGGGTCTTTTGTTTGTACAGAAGAAACAAGTATGAATCATTGGTTCACACTATTTGTGGAAGTGTGGAATCGGCGCTCAATGAAAAGTTGTAGTGATTAATGATGTTTGCAAAGTTTAACCAATTAAAACATTTTCGTGCTTAATATTGCAATTGTCCCATAAGAGGATAGTGAAGATTGGCAGAGTTGAAATATGATTATAATGCAGTTAGCGCGAAGTAGTAACAAGTTGTCTATTTTCCGGGTTGGGCTAAAAGATTTGACGATTTGGATTGGTGTACTTGTACCTTAATCGATATAAACGAATAAACCAGGAATGTACGCATAGATTCGAGCTGTAATTGTTAGATAGTTCGGTGAATAGAGTAGTTTGAGAGTGAAACTATGATCATGATACATTTGGTGTGATGTGTTGGGTGGGAACAATAGTCTATTGTCCGGGTTGAGGAGAAAAGGTGTGATGATTTGGATTGGTGCAGGTGAATTTCGTTGTGACTGGTTGGTTGGGAAGAAAAGGACTATCTGTGAGAAGAAGTGCGCAAGTGGAAGGAGGTAGTGAGGATGTCAAAAGTTGAGGTTCTATTGTTCAGAGGAGAACACAATAGACGATTGTCTTGGCGTGGTTTAGACCGTTCCTGGGTTGGACCGTCGAAAGAGACGATATTCGTCTACGCTTTGTACGACGTCTCCTGTACTTTGAGCTTGGGGTTTTTGGATGGTTTCCTTAGATTGGCGGGCGGAGGTCCGTAGACATTGGTTCCACTGGCTCGTGTTTCCTGCATTGGTCCTCTGAGCCAACAGAACAGCCTTCTCCCATTCTCTGCGCAGATCTCTTTATCCTCCACCAAGAATTGTTCTTCTTCCTTCTTCACAAAATATCTCATCTCATCTACTCCAGCATCCCTGGTCCACGCTCCTCATCTTCATCCGCTTTATTCCTTCATCCGACACCCTACACAACAATCAACAACTCCCATAGCTCTTGATTCCTTCTCACAAGGACCTACATTCCTAATCTGCGCCAAACAATCAAGGTGTACAACAATCAGAAACGGGTCAGTTCAATGACCACGCCATTAAGTTACAAACGGTCTATACGATCTTTGAATTATTTTCCTGAAAGAATTCAATTCGCCGGTAAAGTTGCCCGAGAAAAGATACGACTATAATATGACGTCTTTCTAGTCTGTGGAAAACAATAACAAGTATTGTGCGAGACTTAAAATCGTGATTCAAGTGTATCCGGAAAACTGAGAGAAGTAGTTTTTATTTTTGCGTTGGATTTGGGTGACATGATCGGTGAATCGGTGAATGTCATGCACGCCAGAGGTTTGAGCTCCAAGTCGGTTACGGTTTCGCTACGTTGTATCTTATGTTGAGACACAACGACGACTTGAGCGAGTACCGAGTACCGGAGAACATCGTGACACATAATAGTTCGAGACCGTGACTTTTAACAACTTTCTCTCGCTACGGCTACGGTTTCTACGTCATTTTAGGTTTGATAGACATTTTGAAACAGTTTAGAAGATATATTAATGTAACGATGAACAGAGCCGATGTAATACATTTTAATATTGGGCGAACACATCACGTGGTGTTAACGTGGAACAGTGACAACAGGTCGTATCTTAACTTTTCGTAGTATCAAATCGTGTTTTTCTCATTTCGGTCCAGGTCAACAGATTTGGTCGTGTCAATATGTGACAAATTATACTTTGAGATCATATGAAACCGGGGTCGATCATGAGCGCCACGTGCTTCTAAACTCTTGACGTGTCATCAAACGAACTCTATAAAAAAACCAACTATTTATGGACAAAATGTTTTTATTATTTAATTGATTGTGTGAGTTACTTTTGTTTTGATACGGTGTGTGAAATTGTTCTAAATACATGACTGACTCCATTTGATTGTATTCGTCCATCACTGAGTTTCCAGGGACATCTCTTCATGTGGTAATTGAAAATTATTTATGAAAATTTTATGTATGTTTTGCAAACACACGAGATCCGCAATGATACGCAATGCTTTTTTAATATGACGCAAGCTACAACAAGATCGATTGTCGAACACTAGTGGCTGGGATCACGTTCGAACTTGCACACAATACGATAGAGGATCAAACTACGTTTCTCAAATAATAGGAGGTATTTTGAGTCAATTTGAACCATTGAATTGAATGTAATTCCATTGCATTCTATAATCGCGGCAGAATATCATTATTAGGAGCAATTATTAACAAGGTTTTGAACAGGAGAGCTTATTTTATTTAGAGGAAACACGAAACAGGTACTAGCGGAAAAGACAAAAGTTTATGATACTAGCATCACTATGCTACTATGTCAAAAACAATACCCTTACCTTTTTCCCCTTTTCCAGGGATAAGTTTCATTGTTACTGGACGGGTCGAATGAATGGAATATCAGTCACAAGACTAACTTATAAGTAGACAGGAATTTATTATTGACTCGAGTCCAATTGTTGGGAGTAGAATGTTAGAATAAATGTCTTTCTTGTTCAAACTATTGACTGGATAATCTTCACATACAGCCTTGCCAGAATTAACAAATAAACAATTCTGATTGTCTCCCATACCCTCAAAACCGAGTTAAGATTACAGTACTTGTATTGTTTCAATGCTGATTTTGAAAGGTGATCGTAATGTTAAAGTCAAGTACTCAGAGCGGTAGGAAAAAACTCCAACGGAGAAGATCCTCCGTGTCTGGCCGAGGGATCGAATCCCAATAGTGAATCTGTAAGGGCTGACTGTTCCACTATGTTAAAATGACTGGAGAGTTACATTTATACAGGCATACCTGAAGATAGTCTCTTTTCGAACAATCTACACGATGGTGTTGAGGAAAGTATTTATTTGGTTTTATCCGAGCTTGAGGCTGTTCTGACTGAATTGAAAGGGGTTGGAATGGAATGTATGTGGTGTCTAGAATTGACAATGGATGGAATGAAACAAAACCAGTCGTCAGATTGTTTGTGAGAATCAGCGAAGCGTGGACGACAAGGTATGCACGCACGCATATGATTGAATCTGATATTTTTTCGGGAGCGATTTTGTCTTACCAGCAATAGAGCAACTTTGCAATGGAATGGGTTGGATTCTTCCTTGTATAAACTAATGTATTGCAGTCATTTGAGGATTGAACCAATCTATTCCTGGAAAAGAAAATGACATGCAACATGCTCACACAGAGCACTATGGATTGTTGTAAATGGATTGGCGGCAAAACTTCAGAGGGCCGTTTTTCTCCGTCAATTTTAAGACGGGGAAAGAGTCAAGGCTGGAAGCTGGAAGTTTGGAAATCTGTCGGTACGGTGAATATATATTATGTATGAGATCAAGAAAGGGAGTTAAGGATGGAAATGGAAAGAAATAGGAAAAAGGAACAAGAGGCAATGTACGTCTAATTATAACCAACTTATTTGATGAACAGATGAGGCACATTTTTTAAAAAATATATGTATCCGCAGTTATTCCCTTGAAAGATTTTGTGTGATCTTTAGATATAGATTCCACCCACAGAACTAAACTACATAAATAATACACAAACACTTTGATTATTGAACTAGAACTCGTACTAGAACATGACCCATGGAATGGATGGATGGAAATGGAAAAAGAAAGGCAACAATAGTTTGCTTTATTCTCGATATCCCATGACATGCATCAGAGACCAGACCATCCAACGTCTGTTTGTCTGTCCGTCTTCTGTTTCACCCGAAATTCGGGAATTGGTTTTGTTTTGTTTATTTGGATTCCCCTGTGATTACTATGTAGGAATGGAAGACATCGGTGAAAATGGGTCTGCCATGGTCTCCTAGAGTTATTCCGATATATATTTATGCGAAACAACTTATGCAATCATTCCGCGTTTGCCTCCCTCCTGTTTGGTTTTAGATACAAAGGGTTTCTTTGTGCCTCGTGTCCTTCACCGCTTAATTTTTTTTCGAAATACCGAAACAACAGTCGTCCAAGATGAAACCAATGTAATGCACAATCAGTTTTTTGTCTGATGACAGATGTGATCCTACATTTTAGCGAAATTTAGTTTTAGGTTTGATGAAAGCAGATTTATCAGAATTACGTAGTTTAGAAATTATTAAAAGGAAGCGCCCATCATGTACTTATATTAACAAGCACTGTTTGTATGTGTGCACATTAAAATTTCCTGGAGACCCTTGAGCAGAGTGTGGGCTATGTCCGAAATTTATCTGACCTTCGACCTCTGGCCTATCGTGTGTATCTGTCTGACTGATAAAAATATTGGATCAACTGCATGTATGGTACCATAAAATTCTCAGGAAACCCTTTTGCAGATCATACGCTACGTTGGTTGTTAATCTGACCTTTGGCCCCTGACCTGGTAAGGTGACCTCTAAGAGAGCATGTGCCAATATGGCCAAGTGACATATCGATTTGGATAGGACACCAGGGGGGCTCCGCGATTCCAAAAATATATAATGTGTTGACCTTACGACCTCGACGTCTGACCCGGTAAACTGACCTCTTAGAGAGCATGTTTCAATATGGTGGAGTGACATGTCGATTTGAAGAGTATGTCAGGCGGATTTCCGAAATATAACATGTAGACCTTTCGATCTCGACGTCCAATCTGGCCATCTGATCTCTTACGAAGAGAACATGCGTAAGTCCGAGTGACATGATTTTGGGCGGAATGTCAAGTGGATTCAGACTACATTGACCTTGACCTCTGACCTATGGATCAGTTTGTGTGTGTGTGTGTCCTCAATCTCCTCGTTTTACATGGATGATAGCTCAAAATTTTCGGGAGACCGTGCGAAGATCACAGGATATGTCATTTGTTGATCTGACCTTTCACCTTAGAACTGGACAGGAGACCTCTTAGGGGTCGTGTTTGAGTACGGAAGACTGATATATCATTTGGAACGGAAGGTCAAGGCAATTATGAAAAAATCAGACTGTATTGACCTTTGACCTCTACCTCCGACCTAAAACGCACTTTTTGTGTGTGTTCTGGATCTCCTCTTAACCTGCTAACATTTTCAGAAGAACAATGCGCAGAGTATTGGATGTGCCATAATTGGAACTGACCTTGAAGCCTTGACCTTGACGGGTGACCTCTTAGAAAGTATGTTTCAATACTTCTAAGTGACATGTTATTTCTTAAAGGGAGTTTAAGGAGATTCGTATTGGTCATGTCAAATGTCGATCTGAATTTTTACCTGGACAGATGACCTCTTTAGAAGTGTTTCAATTCTCTTAATTCATATTTACCGGTAAGGCCAATCCAAACATCGTTGTTATTTTTCCGTTTAAAATGGGCTACAACTCCATTTAGCCGAGAGAAGCTGCTCCTAATTAGTAGTAGGAAGACCTTCTGTACGGGAAAACATTTTAAAAGTCAACATCACTCTGCCTAGGGATCCTGCTCTCACCATGAAGGAAGCGGCGATGGCTGTCTGTAAGATGTGTAACTAAATGTTAATTCCGGCTAGGCTATTGTGACCGCCGGTATGACGTGAGTGCGGTCGAGTTTTACCAGAATTTATACGATTCGGATTCATCGGATTCCTATAAGTACGTACGTGGTTCAAATACAAGATTCTACGTCTTCTGATAGGGTCAAGTATTCACGAAAAAAACTACATTTAATTACTCACTTGATTTTAATGTTGAAGAATGGGAAATGTATCCGGTTAATTCTTCGCTGTAAAAAATTATTGCCAAAGTGCATTGTAATTTGTTCTCTCGAAATAACGTTGGCCCCATTGTTACAATTTGATTTTCTAATTTGACGATTTAAAACTTTCGGGTTTTGCGAAGTTTAGTCGTTATTTGAGTACCCTCATGTGTTGTGTGTACAGTAGTGGATAGTAGAATTACCACTGAAAAGTAATTCAAAAGTCAGGCTGGCGCAATTGAAAGTCTTTAAACAAATTTAAGGTTAGTTTCCTTTTCCAAGGACATGTGGACTCCCCAGAGTCAAAAACCGTGTGAAGAATTATTAGAGGAAGAAATGGCGACGCAATAGAGTTGGGGTTATTTATGAAAATTAACACGTCGAGTCTTTTTAAGTCAGAGAGAAAAGATCTTGGGACTATTATTCTAGGGAAATATAACATTTGGAGGGTGTACCTTGCTGATTGTAATTGTAAGCAGATGTACGTTCCTTATAGTCGAGGATTGGTTTGTGAGGGCCCGAGCACCCAGAAAGTATTATTACTTTCTAACAATTTTTCATTGTACCTCCACTAGCCACTTTCGGCGAGACATTTCAACGATAACATGATTTAATATTTTCAATTCCTTGCATACGTGACCATTTTAATTTTTTCAAATCGCACATATTTAAATGGCAGTCTATCATTGGTCAACTGCTGATTAATGAAATATTCTAATCCGAACTGTAACCATTCGTTCGAAGATGTTCAAATTTGGAATGCTCATGTGAGGAGGGGAGGAAATTCGCGTCAGCGATGTATGTTGTGTATTTTTATTTGGAAACCCGAGTAAGTTGAAAACATCTGCAGTCAAAGAATAAGTCTGGGTGGTGGTAGAGAATAGGAACCGCACAACAATAGAAGAGTTCGAAGTAGTCTAAGTCTGGTCTCCATGGGAATATTTAAGGGCTAAGGGCGGGAGGGTTCAAACGACAAGTTTATGTGAAGGCAGTCACTGCATTGCATTTGCATTGGGTTCCTATTTGGAAGAGGAAATATGCTGTAAAGGAGGAAAAATACATAATTGATATTATGAAGTTGGTGAGTGAGGAAAAACAAAGAGTGTCTTGGAGATGAAGGAAGGGTCCGGAGGACTTTGGGACCTTTGAGGGCGTGGGATGAGAGTTGTGAAACAAAAGAAAATCCCCTTCTGTTCTGCATGTGTGTGACTTAAAAGTTTAAATCCAGGCCCGAACGCCAGTCCAGGACAATTGCCACAGTCAACCCACCCTGCAGGGTAACTAATAAGACAAAGCCGAATACAGAATTACATGGATGTATGGATGAATAGGTAATGCACTATTATGTGTGTGTACCGTATGTGACGGCATTCTGAAACTTGTGTACTCCAAAAAGTCAATTGAAGAAGTCAAAAATTTCACCATTTTATTTGGGAGTCGGTTCGGTTGGGCCAGATGGGTCCAATCACCCCAAGGAAGACCATTAGTATCCCTTATGGAGTGAGTGAATGACACAATTTATTATACAAACCTTTGAAGAAAACTAGGGTTAAGGGTTACGCAAAATACACTCTGCATTGTCCTTCCATGAACAGAAATTCGTGTCCAATTCATTTTCTTCTTATTTTGAGACTGATTGTCTGGAGCAGTTGAACTGATTGCCACAAATGAGTGTCTCCAAGGGTTCCTGGTTTGGATGGCTTGTGTCTGCCCTGTATCCATGTTTACTTCTTCCATCTGCGTTATCTGTTCCAGTCAAAAATCTTCCTGATAACTCCTTTTGACAACTGACTTGACTTGCCGTTCGTAGACTTTTGTTTTTGACATTCTGGCGTTTTACTGAACGTATACATGTGGTAGAACCTGAGTATCGTTATTCCCTACGTTTTTAACCTGCGAGTAACTATAATCTCGCACTGGTCCAGCATAATGCTGTGGAGAATAATTACGTGAGTGTTGGCAATAAAACTCTCTTCAGTTCAAAAACTTTCACTTCAACTACTCTTTCATTTAATGCTTGCCCCTCAATATTATTATTGGAGATTAGGTCTGACTTGTTTGATCGAGGCAAAGCTAGGAAGATATATACCTGGAGTAAGTACAGTTCATCGAGGAAAATTATTCCTATCCGAATTTTTGAATTTAGAAATTTTGACGAAGCTTACAAATTCTTTAGTACAAATGCCAGTGCAGGAAAGAAGCTGATGCTTGAGTACTATGTGTGATTTGTCATGCTGAAGACCTAAACTGCCGGTGGTCCCATACTACTCAGTCAGATCAAAATACGGAGTGATTTGAAGAGCTGTTTTTTCTCCGACTCTCATCAGCATCATATAATGATGTTATATTCCTTCTGTTACACTCATGCACAAGAAGTGCAAAAAGTAACGGGGACTTCCAATCTGCAAGGTTTGGCAATGAAATAAATGTGGAAATGTTTAAGGAAAGATGGGACCGAGTCTTCTGACTTCCTCGTTTCCGACTACTGTCTTCTATGCACAACTTATATATGATTCCTGCACTTTTCCGTAAGTGGGATGGCACATAACATGGATTTGAGTAAGTTGTCTCTTGGTGGAAATGATGAGGTTCCGAGTGACAGTTGAAGGGGAAAAGGAAAGGAAATTCATTCTCATCATAAGATCCAACCACCCAGAAGCCAATTGGTCTTTTCCAATTTTATTGAGACGTGCCTCTGTTTTAATGAAATACAGACAGAACAGTCTGTAGTCTTCAAACTCATTTTTGTGGCTCAATATAAAATTGCAAGGCGGTTACTGGAACCGAATTTATGAATATACTTCCTTGTAACAGCAAGTCAGTCTGTCTAATTATGAGGAACAATACGTTAATTTAAAACAACGGGCGTGCTGGAGAAGCCCAGATCACTGGAATCGAACAAAGTCATGCCGTGTTTCGCTCCGTGGGCAACATTATGATTTGAACACTGGAGATTTGGAATTGTGACTATTGACATTGCTCTTGCTTTGGCCCTGATTCCAAATGACTATTAGAACAAGAGCTCATTAATTGCCCTCCCCCTCCAATGTGTGAGGAACATGAATTTATGCTTGCTATGGGAAACTATTATGTTGAAGAATAACATGGAGCCAGAGGTTATGAAATTGTGATAACATATCCGTACCTTGGAGCTTCGAAAGAAAAAAAACCTTTGGACCAATGAATGACAATAAGATGACTATGGTGTGGTGTCATGTAATTTACATCCAATGAAGATTGAGAAAGATGACTGAGTGACTGACTAACACTTGTAGATGAAAGGAGACATTACATGAGTAGACTTGCAATGTAGAATCTAGAGTCCATCTTTGTGGTTTAGTTTAGTTGTTTTCAAAAGCCAACTCTTGAATCTTGGCTCTATCCTGTGTCTTCAATTGTATGAACTCATCCTTATGAAAGAAGTTAATGTAAGGAAGGTACTCTTAGAAAAAAACACTTGAGAAGATAAATGTCAAACGGGTTGAAAAAGACCAGACTCCCCGACCTTAGAATGCACTTGGCTATTAAAGCCATTTTCACTCAATGCTTCTTCTCCGCCCTAAACCTCTTTCTTTTCTCATTTTCTCTAAACAATCGACATTGTGTTTCTTCCTTCTACTTCAAAATAGCCAGACGTCGATTTAACATTCAACTGAGCTTGAACAACTCCAGAAGAGCCTATTCCTTCAATGTAGTTTCTTTCTTGTCTACTTGTAATGTAACGTAATGCACGTTCAGCCGATAAAAAAATCTTTCAAACAAATCAGTTCTCACTTGAGGAGGTCAATGCTCTGCGTCAGCACTTATAGTGGAACCCCAGCCATGCCTCCCATGCTTCGGTTCTAAATTAAACTGAATTCAAGCTGGAAGTTTTTCATTGTTATAAAATATCAATTTAATAATCTTGGCATATCCTAAGAACCCACTCGTGTCTTTACACATGGGACTTGCAAATTATTACTGAGTGAATTCAACACATAATTTGAATTCGAACTAGGGACAATCGGAAAGGAATGATCCTGTGTTTGCCCATTTTAAACAAGAATTTCGGACGGGTGTTGAAAAAACTTTGCACCTCCACTTTCACTCCCTCGTCGCTCGTTTAGCGTAAACTTCTGAGGTGTCTCTTCAGAAATCGAAGCATGAAATAATTAATGGGTGGGTGCTAGGACTATAACTCTAGGCTGTGCGTATGAGTTAAAATAAATTTGACCTTTCGAGGCCAGCATGTACATGTTTGGTGGTTAAGGAGAAAATCGTCCATTTAACTTTCACTTCCGTTTCTATTTCTGTCTCGCAAATTCTCCGGACCTTTGTAGTAATACTGACCAGTTACTGCTTTCGTACGAGGAAAGTGAACAATAAATAATACCGCTTGGAAGTCCCAAGAAAAATTACCAACGTCTTTCCGGAAGATTTTACTGATTTTGGGAGATAGGACGAGAAGAACAATTGTTCATCCACTGAATTTTATCTTAGTGGTTAACCCTCGAGTCCTTTCGCATGTAACAATCCACAATCAGAAGTTTTCTTTTGTTACTGTTGCCTTTGAACCTTTTGATCAGCCGTAAGCAGCATTCGGTATGTATTTATTGTAGTGCAAGTTTTTAGTCAGAATTTTATGAACTATACTAAACGATAAGCCCGGGTCACTAACCATTTCTGAAACTTTCAACTTTCTGAAACAGCACACTCATCTATTTTTTTTACACGGACACAATTATTCTCAGTTTTCACATAAATTTGTACACCAAGCCGTTTACCGCTTTATCTCAAATTTATCTTGGAATTTTTGGATTACCGTAAGGTAGAAAAGTACATTACCTGTGGCTTGTGGCTTCCGCCTGGTACAGTAGGCAGAGACACCGTATGAAGAAATAATGTGTGATAAACTATGGCCTTATTCTTTGAATTTTTTCCTCGTGCCTTGTGTAGTATATCATTTTTTTATTTGATTTATTGCTTCTCTACTGACGTCTTCAGATTACTAGTACCAATGTGTTTTTACCTCATATATATTGGCCTGATGCTACTCGGAAGGATATTACGTTATCGTTAATTTTTTGGAACACCAGAAATTAAGCATCAAAAATCAATTAAAAATACAAAATTCATTGTTACGTAATGTTTGCTGCTGGGTATGTAAATTAATCATTGTCAATTAAAAGTACTCATGGGAAATACGTAAGCGTACACGCCCAAAGGTTACTTTCCAGCAACATTATGTGTACTTATTGTTTCGGTTAAAGCTATATTACTACATTCGATTCAAGTCAGGACCACCTGTTTTATATACAGCACATTTTTGACAAGAATATGGTCGTTTGGAACAGGTTTGACTGTATCGTCAAAATCGCGTCCGGAAGGGGCCACATTTTAGGTGGAATATAAATAACTGACTGATCATTTCTTTTTGTGTAAGTATTGAAAAGAATGAGTACAGGGGACGGAAGACCTTTTCTTCTTTATTCTGGTGAATGTTGAATTGGATGTTGACTTGTGCGTGTGTGTGTTTATGCAAGGAGCGGAATCAATGGACGAAAAGGAAAGAAAGGAGGATAGAATCGGATGGAAAGAGTGTAATATTTCTGCGGTGAAAGCGAGACGATGTATTTATTGTTTATGGTCTATTGATTCTTGAATGATTCGTCTATTCAAGGAAAGGACTTATATTCTTTTGCTCCCACAATCACTCGCCTTTCTCATATTCAGTGTTTCCTCCATTCCGGTCGTTACTTCCTCGTTTGTCCTGGACCCTGGTATTCTTCACTTCTCTTTTTGTGTCGTTCCGGGAATAGAGTGAGTGAGTGGGTCCTGGACATCGTCGTCTTTACATTAGTCTCTCTTTATTTATCCCGTATCGCCCGTCCAAAACTTTGAGACAAAAGTCCTTGCCCAGCATTTCATTGTCCAGCCTTTAGTCCTTCGTAACCATTCTATTTGGTATTGGTTACGCCGAACGCGTGGGTTGACATTTCTCAGAACTTGGACTCAGTTACTTAATAAAGAGAAGAAGACAAGTAAGTTGCAATATTAGCAGGTGAGGTCAGTCGGATCTTCATTGTTTATGTATTTTAAAGAATTTCTTTTGGCTCGCTACATTAACATCATACACTACTACATCAACATGGAGAAATCAAGAAGTCATTTTAGTATTGTGAAAGGAATCTAAAATTGAGTTACAATGGATTCTGGATGGGAGCTTCCTAAGAGTATTCTACTTTAGATAAACGTAATTCGAATTTCTAACTAGAGTAAGTGCAAGCTTTAGCTTTTCAATAATTAAAGCTCGCAAATCCACATGAGCGAGAACCGTGTGCAGGTAATGAACGTGATAATGCTAAGGGAAGAAATATGATGGTTTTGGTTGACTTAACACTATAACTCGGACTTGAATACACTGAATACTCAATAGATAGAGCGTGCAAAACGCAGGATTTGTCTTCTAATTGCCAAACCACAGTTCGATTACAGGGGGTGTTCGATAGAGGAAGAGTCGGTTTATAGAGACTTGACGGTATTCGAACGTTGCACCATCCTTAGTTGACCCGCGCCAATTCTCGGCTTATCTGACTTACCTTAAATGGGAATCATTATTCTGTAGATATGTGGACTTGTGGAGTCTAAAGGTTTATTGGAGAGTAGTGGAGGAAAAGCCTTCCTCATTTGACGGTGAAATATCACTAGCGATAAATAAACTGGGTGTATGAATAAGGTTTTCTGAAGAAACAAGTCTATTTGAGCCCCAACGGCTTCCTTTTGTTGACTAGTGCCCATAAAATTATGAGTCCATTACGGGACACAGAAAGAAAGAAAGAAGACTACTATTACAGGAATGGAAAAACTTGGGGATTGCCAACAAAACCACCATGAGCTTGACTTCTTTTGCAATCATTCCATCCATGTACCCATTGCCCACATTATTCTGCCCAGTCCACTGGGCACTTCTTGTTGATTTCGGCGTGATTCACGACTCAACTTCATTTCCGTTGAATCCCACATTTTTATTTATTTGAAGAGCTTGGGCTATTTCTATTTCCTGAGCTTCTCACTATTTTTGCACTTATCATTCTCTTTGTTGTGATAATGAGTACATATACATGTAAGGCTATGAGGAGTTCAGCCTCAGCAATGGGTTTTGAGCTTCGTGTATGTCTTACTGCCAGTCACTCACTCATCGTGATGGATAGTCGTAGGAGTCTTAAGGTTAGTTGAAGGGAATTGGAGTTTTGTTAAACTTTTTTTTTGGAAAAGATACAGTAGGATTCTCAGCCAGAAGTATTTCTAAGATACAGTGTAGCACGTCTTGAAAGAGTTATAGAGGTAAAGTTCGGAAAGGATTGTGGATTTCAGACATGGAGGAATTGATAGGTGTTGTTGGTTGAATGAGCTCGAGTAAAAAAGTCAGATCTTAAATTTAGCTCAGAACAGATAGTGTGCGAGACAAAAGGGAAGTAGGAGTGGAGAGAGCGTAACAATAATATGAAGAGAGTCAGCAATTTGGCACCGGGTCAAATGTTAAGGAGTGCCAATTTGTAGCCAAAAACCTTTTGTTTTCTCATTGGCTCTGGTCCTTCCTCCAGCGAATGCCACCGGAGCTAATGAGAGAGACGAGAACAATGACGAAGACACCCACTCCATGACGCCCATGCCCATCCAGGCCTTCCAAGCCTCCGTGAATAATGACATGACTATGAAACCCACCCAGCCTCTCTCTATTATTTTCTTACGATTCTTCACGGCATTCTAGTCATTCACTAACTTACAATCCACTTTCAAATATAACACAAATTCCAAATTCAAACAACTCTTGTCTAATCATCACTTTCTCCAGTTATTCGTAACTGGATTTTCTATGCGATTATCAGGAAATGTGAAAATAAAATAATCTTGCCTACTCACTGCTTATATTTAGTTTGTGGTTATCGTATCTAGTTTAAATGAAATGGAAATCATAATAGAGGCAGAATGATGTTTCCATTTAATTAATATTATTAATACGATCGTGAGATCAATACAGATAGTACCCCACTTCAGGCTGCAGAGGGTGGCCAAATAGTTAGAAACCATGCTTAAAACTATATAAATAGGACTTTCTCCACCCATATGGGATCATCAGATTTTCTGATCTGTAAGATAATAATAAATTAGTATCATTTAATTAGGCTGACGAGTAATTCATAGTTTGGCCCAACATTTGATCATTTTAAATTAAACTTTAAATTTATTATGATGCAAATGTAAACGGTTGATATGTTCAATTCTGTGAGTTCCAAGGCATTCAAATTATAACTATGAACATGAACGTGATTGAGTGAGACAGAATGCAAGGCCGGAGTTGGATCAGTCTATGGGTTTGAGTTCTAGGGTGAATGCTTGCCAGAAAGTTTGAATTGCTAGCTCGCTAGTTCTACTAATTAATTATTCACCGCACCGCACCAGTCCGTCACTCTTGATTGGAATACAATTTTGGAAGCACTTAATTGTCTGGAAAGAAAGAAACGTGATGTAGTAGACTCGAATACCACTCCCGAGAAGCCTACGCTGGCAAAAAAAACACTGTACCTATAATTCTTCATTAAGATTGTTTCCAATGAGATAATAAAATGTAGTGCCAGTATTTTTGTGAGACTAGGGTTGACATAATAGTCTATAGTCTCAGGGTACTTTTCGCAGACAAAATCACCACAAACCGCATCTGAGATTTTTTTATTATATTTTGTTGGTTGTTTGGAAGGTACGTTATTTGGTAGTTCAAGTCGGTTGTTAGTTTCTGTTTGAACCACTCATCCATCCCCATTTGATTTTCCCATTAACTGATCCCATGAATTCCCGGTATAAATTGGACCAGGATGAGGCATGGACAGAATGATATTTTCTTTATTTCCATAAGACCTCGTTTTCACCTTTTAGTTTTAGTAGAATGAAGTGTTATTTTCTACCACAATCTCTAAGAAACACATCCCTCAATCATTGTTTCTTCAACTCAACTCTATAAAGATCAACCGTGAAGACTTTTGGCAAATGGGACTATGGGAGAAGCCAACTCGTCTTTTTTTATTACCTTTGCTATTCAAATATATTGGAACCTCCCTGAAACTAAAAATTGCGTGTCTTTCTTGCTCAAATTTTATAGTCATAAATCAATCTAGAACAGTAAAACCCGCCTATTAGCTGAATGGGTTGTAATGTTCGCATTTTCGTATGGACAATTGACATTTACGACGACAGGTACACAAATTTTGAACACTTGGTTATCACGAGTTGCCTGCTCTGCACAACTATGGTATTCTGACTTTGAACATTTCGTCCGTTCGTTATCTCTCATGTACACCAATGTCCGCTCAACCTTGTGATGAATTGCTGTAAAGAACCTGAAACTGAGATAGATTATTTTGCAAGCTGTTAGCAGCTATGGGTGCCGGGGTTCATAAAGTGACGAATTCGCTATTTTATTGAAAGATACGCAGTACTACAGATTTCACAATACTGTTCATTGTCAGGACGGGTGACCATGAGTTCAGTCTCTTTACTCTGCAGTGTTACTTGTAAATGCTGATTTATTCGATTTTACTACTTTACGACAGAATATACTTTGAAAAATAATAGAAAAATTATTTTGCAATACTCGTTTGGCGGTGTCGAACTTGATTCTGACGCTGGGAAATTCTGCCAAGTAATTAAGCATTACCTGGAACATGGCCTTTCAACTATAATTTCTGATCAGTGGAACTTGAATGAGATTCGTTAGCTTCTAAGTAATGAAGATCCCATCGGGCTCAACCTGACGCAACTGGTTTCAAAAATTGGTTCTCAGAGAAAATCAGTCGTGTAATGATGCAATTGATTCCCATATGATTCTAGCTGTTGAGTATCCCAAAAATTACACTGATGCACTCTGGCAAGATGGAATTGCCAAAAAACTTGCAAATAAAAAAATAATGATCATATCCGGACTTTTATATTCCTGTTTCAATTTTTCCCATGGTCCTTTTAGTCGTCGGGCCGTGTTGCAGAACTGCAGATTGGATTCAAGTGAAATGTTACTTTTTTCCCCATCAACTATAGGAAGACTTGCTTAGTTTTATTACAAGCGTTTTGAGTCGACAGACATTAGCGAGAGTCATGGTTTCTGTTTTCCTTTCGTCAGTCCATATTCAAGTGAAGTCTGAAATGAATTTACATACATGGCAATTTTTTTGTCTTAAAAAACTCGGGCCAAATAACCACAGAAAAGTGCACATGCCACGCAGTGGATGGAAGAGTGGAGCACATAAAAATGCGCAAACGAAGTGCATGATGATTGAGTTAAAACATAAGTTTCTCAAGATGTAGGATATTATTATTGGTGTCTAGGGGTTGTGTATAATAGATTCCACTATCTCAATTCTAGTAATTCTCATACTGACTATGGTGGTCATTGAGTGTTATTCGCAAGAAGGTTAGGTCACACACACACACATTCCCATCCCTCAACTTTGTAACTATTATTATCCAATGAACAGTACAAGGAGGAAGATTTATAATTAATAACTCCACTCCCAGCTTCTCTCGTATGAATTGATGATGGAGGACCCGACATGTTTGTTCAGTCAAAGTTCTGCACTTAGTCAGAATTTTATTCATTACAATGCAGAATTATTTTGACAAAAGGGCAAAGAGTTGCGAAACCATAGGACGACAAGAGTATGAACGACCAAGAGAGTCGAGAGAAATTAACGAATCGTAAAATGCGATAACAATTTAAACAGCGAGACAAATATTATGAAGCTGTTTATGAATTATAAAGATTGGATGGGTTGATAATTTCCTTCTTTCAAGTGACTAGGCGAAGGGGAATTATGAAAGAAAGAATGTCTTTATTGAGAAAGAAGATAGTGGTAGAAGAGAGGAGAGCACAGTCGTCGTCAGAGAAGAAGGAGGTCACTTCATAGGTCACATCTTTGTCAAACTCATATCTGGCATTAATTTGTTTTTGTCTGCCAAACAAAATCTTACCCGGAGAGAAGAGAAAAAAAACAACGACATGTCCCAATAGGCAATTTATTCTCTTCAGGATGCAAGAGAGAACTGCTGTTCTTTCATTCCTTCCTACATTATAATTTCATATCTTCCCAATTTTGAAATACATGGTACTTAAAAATATTATATGTCACTCTGCACTCGTAGACTTACTTATCCATGGATTCTAGAATTGTGTTCTTTTTATTAATATTCGTAGAATGGATCGCTGACTTACAGGATTCCCCTTTTCCATGTTATCCTTTCCTAATTCATTTCTCTGGATGGAGTCAGTCGCCGTCGATAAGGAAACAAGGTTCATTTCAATTCACTCACTCAAATCCATCTCATCCAGTCTTCTACTTTTTTACGACGGATTTATTATGTGTATTCGCTTTGCCGCATTATACTAAAAAAATATATATAATGTATAATGCATAATAATGCTTGCCCGACCACCGCACCCACATTTCTCTGCTTCACTGCTTCGAAATCTCTACAGCTCTGATTTCAAATGAAACAAAGTAATTCATGGCACTGTGGTTTTCATTCGAACCCAATGCGTGTGTCATGGAAAATAGAAATACAAGTTTTACTACAAGTCAAGTAAATACAAATTTTTCAAATAATTATTATTTTTTGGAGAAATTCCAGCACTCTTTCTTAGTAATACATATTCAGTAATACGTATTCAAATAATGATCCTTATAAAGTGGACGAGTTGAGATGCCACTAAATACTATGTATTAATGTATTTTCCTCTTTTACAGAGTAGTTTCGTCACTGTAGTTGGTGTGTGTGTGTGTGTGATATAAACAAGATTCAAGTCAAATGATCTGTACAAATCCCAAACGTTGCGACAATAATACCACTATTTTCTCTAATTTGAGTTTTATCGAAAAGTCACTTTGTTTCATTTTTTGCTTTTTTTTGCACGACTTCTCTTATACAACCTGGATCTTGTTTCCATTCACTTAAAAACTCGAAACATTCATTCTTTAAAGACAATGTAGATGCGCCGAGCTCTTGACCCTCACTACTCTACCACCACCGTCAAAGATTGTACATATACTAGTACGGGATTATACATTTCAAAATTTATGATTTCTTCCTGGGAATTCTTCATTTAGTTCAATTAGTATTTAAAATTCACTTTAAAGAATCTCAGTGAATCCAGGGTTTAGGATTCGGACAAAAATATATTGCGTAGATGTCACCTTTTAAAAGCGGGTCTGGTTAACGGGGAAGGGTACGCTGAGCTTAATAGGATGATTCTGCATTTTTGCCCTCATGTCATGATCGTACAGTGGATCCCTTATGAAATAAGAATGTGTACCTAATTCGATTGTGGGGACTGGGAAATACCCGTTAGTCTTCTCCGGAGAATTAAACGCTAAATTAGGAAATCTGAATTGTCTACAATATAATTCACCTGCCAGTAATTTAATGGAACTAACCAATTGAGTATTATTTTATTATTTAAAATTTCAGATCAACTTTGAATCCACCCGATGAGGATAATCTACTTGTCAACTCTACGCCCGGTGTTTAAAAATCATAAAAATGAGTTCCAATAAACGTAAATCTCCGCCGAACAAATTTGAAGAAGCTCAAGTCTCAGGGAGATTCCCGAGCTTATCATCCTCCCCACACAGAATAATTTACGAAGAAAATAATTTGGACAGTTTCAGAGCGGACTCAGCCGAGCCGTTGAGTTTAATATCAAGACATCCTTCTTCAGGTGACGACGAATTACTCCTTGAGGGTGGAAGCTTTCGAGAACACGAAGGCGCAATGGAAACAAGCGGTGATGAAATGTCGGACTTGGGTTCTTATTGCTCAAGAACAAGTTCAGACGTCATCGAGGAGGCGGACAATGTAGTGATTGCCGGAAAGTCAAACGGAATTCGAAATTGTCGGGGCTCCATTTCTGGAGAATCTTCCTCAAATAAGTCACCCACACTCCCAACCCTAAACCACACGGATGGACGTAACAATAAAAGATCAATGGATGATGTTTTAAAACGATTGAAAACTCGATTCAACTCTGAGCAATATCCAAATCAAACTTTGTCTCCGCCGTCGGCCGCATCCATTGAAGCCAGGTAATTGTCGAGATCACTATTCATTCCTAATTAGAAATCCCTTCCACGAAGCGACAACATTTTTGTTCCTTCAAATCAACTGTACCGTATAACAATTTGTCTACCTTTGTCTTTTGTAAGTAATTTATACAGTATGGTTCATAACCTCTTGTTTCCCGCTATATCTCGACCAGGTGAGTTATGCATTCAATAAATAATTTTACAAAGGATTTAACCTGCCATCCGCTCACTAACTCTGTCAATAGAAGTAATATCCAGTCTTGGGTTTTTGGGTTAAAGGTCACCCGAAAAATCTTACTTTGACAAAACTTTTTTTGGGATATCGATTTTTAAAATCGGTGCTGCTTAAAAATTCGTCCTCCTCTCTTTATCTATAAAATGTTGAGGCAAAATCGATGGTCTGACTAATATTACTGTTTACTGTTGTGATCAGGATACAGGACATTTTCTTTACTATAAGCTGGGAACAGGAGCAGGGCTAGACTGGCAATCTTGGGCCGTAGAACAAAGTTTTGAAATATACTAGGAAGGAGTTACTGAGGTTGCAGTTGGAAGCGTAATAGAGTTAAAAATGATTCAAGTATTCAAAACAAAACTGAGAAAGAATTCTGTGAAGTTTAAAAGGTTTAAAAGGAAGAAGAAGGACTGGTGAAGAGCATATTTTACCATTGTTTAAATAAAGGAAACTGTATTTCATCTGGGTGTTTGACGGGACGGGCGGTTTGTGCTTTCACTCTTCTCAGCCTCTAACACCCAACATGTTTGTAGTGCCAATTTACATGACCACTTTTGTTTCCCCGATATTTATTCCGTAAAAGCTTGTCTTTGACTCGGCCGAAAGATAAACAAACACAATGCCAGATGCAGAACTCATCCATTTTTCAAAAATGTTCAACAATTTTCTAAATGCAAGACACATGTGCCTGAGTCTGTCCATGATTCTGTAACTTAACCATGGCCATGTACTGTTCACTACTATCTACAGCTCTACTTTATTTCCTGGGTGCGCACACGACTAGGAGGCTGGCCGACTGTTCTTTGAAGCACCGGCAGGTCCCGGTAGTTCCGGTTATCTTCCTCGTCCCTCAGTATAGATACCAGAGATAATGTACATGAGATGCAAATACATAAATTCAATCAAAGTGATCTATAATGTTCTAACGAACTTCAACTGCCGTTGTCGAAGACCAATTTGAAAGAACTCAATTACGCGGAGTGTCCAAACATTACTCTGAAACAAGTGAAAGGAAGGTGATACATTCATGTGTATTGTATGACCCCAAGAACGTCCCGATTGAAATTCTCTGTATGTTACCAGAATTCTACGAGGAAGTCGAATTTACAAAACTTAGCTCAATTCGACAATATTGACAGAAGTTATCAGGCCCGGAAAGTTCAAAGGTTGAATGTCTCTCTTTCACTTCTTTGGAGAGGTGTTCAGTTCCTGTTGGGATACACGGTATAACGTGGCATCGTAGACTATGTCGTGAAATAGATATTTACGTTAGTGCACTAAATGGAAATCATATTTTGAAATCAAGCAACCTAGTTTTGAGTGCAAATGTCGGAATCAGGGCAAATTGTTTTTCATAATGTTGATGGAACAGTTTTTATTTCTGATCAAATAGCCGCTATCTCAGAGTAACGAAACGCACTCCTTTCATAGAGAGGACATTTTTGTTGACACCAGACCAAACAAAGCCTGGTTTGGGAGCCATCCACCAGACGGCGCTGCTTAATGCGTGGAATAGGACAATATTCAAATCAAATTAATTTAATCCGTGATTAAATGGGAAGCGTAACCATGAGCCTCTAGGAATGTCCTCTCTATGATAGTCGACACTCTTAGGCCGCTATGGTTTAAAGGACTTAAGTGTGATCATCTAAAATCCTAACAATTTATGAATTAATTGTTGCAGTTTGTCGGAATTGGCCCCGTTAGTCGGTGGGGATGAATCTGTACTGGGGAGTGAGCAGAAGCTGTCAGCCGTGATTTGCCAACTTCAGAGGATAAGGGAGCAACTGCACGGGAAACCACCGCCGCCACACGCGAAAACGCCACCAGAGCAGACAAATTCAACAAAAGTAAGTTCCCTCTTTTAACATGGGATCATTATTGGTGGTGTGCTATAAATCCTGGGCTCGCCGTGCACTAGTTCTCCGTACCTTTTATCACGTTTGATGATCTTTCTGGCCGTGAAGATGTGGATCAGAGGATGAGGAGTTTATTAAGTTATGGATGGCTCGAGAGGTTGGTTGTGTGCGGTAGATTTAAATTGTGAGAGGGCAAATGGTAGATTTTGATGAATAGAGGAGGATTGGACGGCGATGTGTTGACGGTGTGGGGGCTCTTTTATCACGTGTGAGATGATGGGTAGTCTGGAAGGAAGTTTTTCAGGTTGTTGATGAGTTTCCCGGGTATCTGGATTCCCTATAACCCACAAATCTAACCATGACATGGGTATCCTGCTTATGGGTACGTTCCCGTAAGAGTCACTCTCCTTCATCCTCTGTTCTCTTCTGTTCTGCTATGGTTTTTTGAAACTGAGTGAAAATGACTTGCGAAGTGTTATTTTTCGAGGGATATCAAAAAAAAGGTTGAGAGAAAAGCACAGGAAAGATGATGGTGGAAGGAAAAGAAGAAGAGAAAAAAAGGACATGCTATTTTTAAAAGAAAGTGGCAGGAGCGTATAATTTTTCTGTATTATGCGACTGAATAACAAGTTTTGAGAGTTTCTCCTTCTTCTTGTGTCTCCTCAGTTGCGGGCCGGTGAGTCTTGCGTACGTGTGTCTATTACTACTTAATTTTAGCTTTTTGGCCACAAAACGAAGGAAAAAATTCTTTATTTCTGTTCTTTGAACGTAGGAACGTCTCTGTACTTTTTGGGTGTAGTGGGAATGCAAATGCAACCAGGAGGAAAGGAATTATTAGGATATATCATCTCCGGACTCACCAGACACATTTCTTTTTTACTTCTTCTTTCTGACTTCACCTATTTGTGTGACAAAACAGCTGTGTTATTTTGGTGCTCACATCATTTTCTCTAACTCTCTGTCCTCACTGCCTTAGTGTTCCCAATGACATTACCACATCTCCATGTCATTTAGCATCTTACATGTAAGAATAACCTACACCTGATTTTCTCATTGATTTATTTAAATTTCTGTTAAACTCTTTTCCCGTCTTTGCCACATTATCCATAAAAATCGCATCACACAAATGGTTTATCATTCACTTTCATCGTTGCCTGAATATTCATATTTCTGCCTCTGCTTTATGCTACTCATGTTTGCCCCCGAATTTGTCAACACTTTTTAGAGGTGTTCCATAAGGCTTCACTCAGTTTATTTTTCATGCCATAGCTTTTTCCAAACCCAGTACAGTGTTCTACTCTGCTCTGCATTCCATCAGAGATTCGAAAGTTAACTCTTCGGTACAATTCTTAGATTTGTATCACGACTTTCTGATTTGAATTGGACGGCGATATTTTGCCACCAGTAGTTTGGAACGGAGTAAATATGAAAAGAAAGCACAAGTGCATTTTGCTCGGCCAGGTGTACAGAGATGCTTGTTGCCAGCATTAGAGGAAATCCGGGTTTATTGTGTCTGAGCATTATTTACAATTCCTTTTTTTGTGAGTTGTCGCGGGCGGGCGGACTGCTTATAGGAAAGAAATTAATATTACGACTTTAGACGACTTAGCCATCAAATACCCGGGTATTATTACGCGTATTGGTTCGACACTCAAACTTTTGTGTGCATCGAGTTCAGTTGGGAGCACTGCGTTGGAAGTGAAGAGTATGCGAAAGGGGGAAATGAATGTATAAACAAGGTTTTTATTTTGTGGTCGACATTTAAAAGTGACAAAATTTATGACAAGTAAGGATTGCCGTAAATGGGAGCCAGAGCCATGGAAGTCGGGTATGGTTGTTTTCTGCACGACCAGGTTCGGTTATACACAGGGGTAGAAAAATGATTTTTTTTTTGTATATGGACACGTTTGAAGAAGCTAGGAGTCAAAAGTAAGTCTTGGTGTTCTTTTTTAAATGGATTTCAGTAGTGAGTGTTGTGTGTATGTCGCATCGAAGGGCTGGTTATAAGAAAACAGAAGACATCTCAACATGGTGAAGAGTCATTAAATGAGCCCACAAGAAATAATATAAATGTGTTGGTTGGATAGCTTTTGCGTTACCGGCATAGGGCACACTTCCGTTCTTTAATTTTCATTCTGAGTATTTATACTGAGAGAGAGGGAGAAGAGGAATGGAAGTCTTGAGGATCATGTTCGTTTCGTTCTTCTATTAGACAAAAAAATCACTATAGATTCATTTTGCTTTTACATTGACAATGCAGGAGGAAAATGACTCTTTTGGTATGTTATAGTAATAGGTTTAAATTTTTAAAGCCGGGCCAAATTCCAGACACCACGTTCGATTCTTACCTTCCTTCCTTTCCTTATGTATTTGGGATAAAGTTCCTCCAGTCTAACCTCTCCGCCATCCTCCCATCCGCACACCCTTCGTCATCAGACTCTCATGTCTTCACTAATTACCCCATACGATTCATTCACTCTATTTACTTCCTTCCTTCCTTTCAACCCTTATCATCACGCAACTTTTACTCGAGTAATTTTTAATAGCCTCTAGTAATAGAATCCTAAAGTATGAGGACGACGACGATGGTAAAACTGAATATATAAGATCTCTCTGCCGCCGCCTGCCATGCCGCCGTTTTGGAATGGAAGAGTCAAGCCACACGTCAAACCCCCATATGCTCACATTAATATTCAACTCTTTTGCCATTCTTTTTTGTGTCGCCACAATGGCTTAAACATATTTATCCTTTGTATCTTACCAATGCCAAATCCACGGCACTATGTCTAAGATATCGTCGTCTTGAATCGTTCCTTCCTTCTGTTCCTCACCGCTCGCCCCATTTGTTTAGAAAATCTTTTGCTATTTCCAGAAGTACAATATTCATAGTGTGGATCATAGTCTAGTGTTATTACTTGAGACAGTTGACATAACCAACAATTCATTTATTCTTTTCTGTCCAAGGATATTAATCCCACAGCTTTGCGCTTTGCTCGTGTAATGCGACTCGTGCAGATGTCTAGGCGCTTCGAGTCAAGATGAGTTGTGGTACAAAGTCTGCCCACGTATTTCACAAATCTGTGAAATGCCGACGTATAAAAATATAATGTGAAAGATTCAGTTATCTCATAAAGTGATTTGAAGAAAAAATATTAATTCCCCGAACGATGGATAATGTAGACTCTCTTGGAGATGTACCGTGTAAACTGTTCTTCCAGAAAGTCGATTAATCAAGCACTGAAAAGTTTACGTTTTTTGTGTATTCTTATCTAGTTCTCAGATTTCCTGAAGTTAAAGTAACAGTTCAAAACCCGATAATTTTTCCAATCAGGGAAATGGTGAAATTCATACTACAACCATAATCTTTGAAATGCCTGTAAGTTACAATAGATAAATTACATGTGCATTTCTACCGTCTGACCTGTTTCTCTCATTTTAACTCCTGTTTTTGTTTGGTTTCTGAATGATAAGCACTAATCGTGCAAAGATGTGCCATGTGATTTGTCTCCAAGTCTGGAGTAATCCACTCCGAACAGTATAAATTGCATCATGACTATTCTCTGGTGCTGTATACCAAGCATTTACTTCATTTTGACTGGAAATCAGGATCGTCCAAATTGCGGTGGAGTGTTGTCTGTATAGATATGAATGTAGTAAAGCGATAGAATTACGGATTTGCTGTGATCTGAGAGCTGAAGACAAATCGGTGTGGGCTAATGATGTCAGTTGAAATTTGACTGATGAGTTTTCAACACTTGGCAAAGTGTAATCAATTATTTTGAAATGTACTTTTTTTTTCTACTCCTGACTAATTTGAATCATATGAGAGGGAAGACATTTACATTTCTTGAAAAGTGACTCTCTGTGCTCTTGTATTCCCTGTCCTGTATGTGTGTGGTGCATTGAAATTGTGTGTGGCAGTTGTCGAAGTGAATCCTCTTGAGATGAGGATATTATTGTGGCATTTGAAGATGGGATGGTGACATGAGCTTATGATTTTCTACTTCATGGTCTTCTATTCTAGGTTTTTTTATGCTTTTCTTTTCTTGTCTATCTTCTGTCCTAGACACTACTGGAAGCTTCCACCCTGAAGCGCTAAGACTTGTAACCGTGCTCTATTCTCAGATCTTTCAAGAAATCAACATTAGACTTTAGCGGAACTTATTTTCCCGATTTATGTTGGATTTGACTTTCTAATTCTCTCAGATACACAATTAACCCACAATTTTGAAAATGAATGAATTTGGCTGATATATTTTGCTGTCATGTCTCAAATGGAGATATCGTCGTGGGAAAAAAACGGAGTGCGCGGATTCAGGTTGTACAATTGGCTCAAGTACCCAGGTAACTGTACCAAGATAGGAAAATAGTTTGAAAGAGCCAGAGAAATTTGAATCCATGACAATTTTTTTCAGCCATCTATAAACACAAGAATAGAATATCCAAGAAGTTTCAACCGTTTGTTTTAAGTCCCGTCTACCCGTCCACCCTCTTTGAGAATATCTTTTAAAGGTCAGTTTCTACCTTCATTTTTTTTGGCTACGGCGAAGATGCCGCGGTTTTGTTGAATATAAGTTGGTAAAGATTATGATGACTTGTGAGTGCGCATATGGCGTGTCATTTTTTTTTAGCATTTTCATGCGAACTCGAAATGGGATGGTATTATGAGCTAACGGTGACATTTTATGGACGAATTCGAAACAAATAGACTCGACATGCCTGTACAAAATGCTCTTCAAGTTAACGACACAACTCATCATAACTTCGTTTGTTTTTGCTTTTTCAAAACAACTCCCGACTCAACTGAGGCGTTGCGCCAATTTATTTCCTATTCGGATTTTAATACTACACACTTGTCAAACGCATGATATTTAAGTTTTTGGCAGTATCCTTTCCTTTGATTGGATTGATTTGATTGATTTTCCTTACTTCTCTTAATCTTAATCATCATGAAAACTATTAAATGTTGCCTTTTTAGAAAGCAGTTAACCAAATGCGCTTTCACTCAGTCTAGTTTAACCTGAGCTGTGATTCTAAAATTCCTTCCAGTCGTTTTATCCTTACGATTAATTCCGTCCACTGGTCCATTTACTTATTTATGTCTACTGAAGTGCGTTGCATTACGATAACGTCTGTTCAGTTGAATTTGTATTCATTCTAAAACATTCTTCAGTTAGAATTAAGCCAAAATTTACCTTATGGCTTAATATGCGAAGCGGAAGAGCAAAGATAAAAGCATAAATGAGTTCGACTTCCGAATTTTGCTACATTGTAGGGAACCTAATTGTGTCAAAAATGGGTTAAGGAAAGGAACAATTAAAGTGGGTTCGAGGAAATTTCCGCACAAACGAAATCCCCGCTTGACGACCTTTTGGTTGACGGGTTGAGTTGAGTAAGTTCAATTGGGAGTAGTGACTTCTTATGACGACTTAGTTACCAAGTCCCTTGCCTTTCCATTTCCTCTGTTGTGGCTTTGTCGTCTTGTTTGTGTGAGTCGAGTAGAATCTCAAGAGAATAGGTTTATCATTGCTTTTCAAATGAGAATCAAACCAAGAAGTTTGTGCTTTGAACTCTCACTCTTCTCTTCACTCCGCTCTCAAAATCAAAGCAATTTCGGTTTTTTTTCTCCCTCTTCTTCGTCTTTCTCCGTCTGTCTCTTTTCCTCAGCGGCACAGTGTCTGTGCTTGTGTCAACTACGGACGACAATTTTGTTTCCAGTAATTCCATTTCCAATTCTCTTCTTACTTTTCTATCCTCACCCCCAAATTCTCAACCTCCAGTCAACCGAAGAAAGCGGGTATTGTAACTTGTTTCTCCAAATCGAATGAACTTAGTTTTTCTAATTCGTACATGGCTGGGATGTCCGTCGAATAATTGATGTGCGTGTGGATGTGTGTTCATGAACGGGGTAAAGTGAAGGATTGATTGAGAATGATGAAAAAAGTAAATAATATTAGCCAGGGGGCGAAAGATCGGAAGGAAGAAGAGATCGAGTGTCCTGCGGACAAATATTATTTGGTATTAAGATTAGGATTGGAACTGGAAGAGCGGAGGTTGATGGAAGAGGTCTTTTTGATTCATTTTGATAGAGAGAGCTTCATCACTAAAATTTCTTTCCATCCAAGATATTTCCTCTTCCAATCGGGACTCTTCAAAACCAGATTAATACATTATATTACATTTAGACTAGACTAGGGTCGAGTTATTGGAGATGGCAGAGGAACGGTGTAAGTGATGCGTCTAAGATACTATCATCTGAAGGGATATTGTAATGATTTGGATCAGTGCAGTGATGTGTGGGGAATTATATCCTGTCGAATCGGGCATCCACAGGAATGAAAGAGTGTTTATATTTACTACTCCTGTCCTTATACCCGACTAGCTTACTATGTTTTGACTATTACTATTTTGAGACCAAAATATCTCTCTTCATCTCTCTGTCTGTCGGTCGGTCGGTTTGAGAGCACTCGTAGGGAGATAGGTACTTTAAATTTATTCCTTTCCCTTTGACTTTCCTTCTTGGAGAAAATGTATTTTCCACGCTATAGACTCATTCGCTAATTACTCGTGCGTCAAAACAAACAGAGTTGTGTTGAGTTCCACTCAGCCTTTCCCCTCTTCAAACTTCTTCATTGGTTTTGTTTCGAACCAACTCCTCCGTTATATACAGTGGTTGACTTTTGCACATGAAAATAACTCTCGCTTCTATGATTGTTGATTTGCCCATTACTACCTTCATTTTCTCCGCATTAAATTTGTGTTTATTCGAGTTATGAGAATTTCTCCATTCCAGCCTTCAATAACATTGCAGCACAAAAGTGAAAGTCTACTTTCTCTTCCACCAATTCAGATCGAATCTGTTAAGGCCTATAACTATTACTGAACACAGACTAAAATGCGAAAGCAGTTTTACTTTATTGTTGATTTCTTTTTCTCATATCTACCACAGCGAAGTTAATTACGGGAGCAAAATCTTATAGCCACTCTGTACATGCTCGAGTTATACGAAGACGGAATCCAAATGCATATATGTTATTTCAAGTGTATTATTTTGTATTCCATTAACAGTTTGACCCCAACCCGCCTCCCTTACTAAAGGATGATGACATTGGTCGGAGTCTAAATATGCAAAGTTGATCCGATTTTCACTAACTTCATTTCACTTACTCACTCTGCCACATTCTCTAAGCCGACCCCTTGATACCCTTCCCTTGTAACGCATAATAGGACCGACCTTTCTGAATAACGCCTTCCCTTTGAACTACTCAACGAAAGAGAGGTTAAGTCGGATCGTAAATATTACTTACCTTTGATTTGAAGTTTTTGGGTTTACAAATACGGTGTTTGTTTAATCTGCATAAATCCTTGAAGGAAAGTGAGTTGAGCTCAGGTAGTGTTAGTATTTGAACCAAAAAAGCTCACTGAAGCAGTCAATTTTACCCGTTCACCCAAAGAAATAAATTTGTCGTCATTTAAGAAAGTTGTGAGGGCACGGACCACTGATCCCGCCGTGATCATTCCTTGGTCTTACCCCTCATTTAGTCCTTGTAGAATCATAAAGTTTTGACACATTTGAGCTCAATCGTGTGAGACTCTGTTTACCCTGTTCCTATCTCTCGTCACCATCGTCATCATCATCGCTAACCAACTAGACTCAGGACTTTTGGTTGGCTTGGGCGTTGAGCGCTATCCATCTAGACCTTAGAGTACTTAGTGTGATAGACTAGAGAGACAGATTCCTATGTAAATCCTAAGAATCAACAAAATAATTTCAGGCACGCGTTATTGGCATCCGACTAACTTTTTTGTTTACTTTAAGTATCGCGCAAGTAGTACAACTACTCATTGTTGTAGTACATGCACAGCACAATCTTCGAAAAATAATTTAAGCATAATTCGAGACAATTTTCTTTGCCTTTTCCTCAGCATTCTGTTAAAATTGCAGACATTTTCGGATTTTCGTAATTATTTAGTAGACGCGTATAATACGCAGTTGATATACAACATATTCATAGAACAGCTTAATTATATGATAACTGTATTTTAACCAAAGTTATTGCACTCTGGTCACCTTGTTTTTTTAAAAAAGAAATTCCTGGCGGAGAATATAGATTTTGTGTCTTGTCATGTCGTGTGTTCTATTTTCGATATTACTCCTTCGTCCTTCGGTGAAAGGAAGTCTAAGCGCGGAGTTATAGAAAGATCTCTCAGCCCTGCGCTCATAGTTAAGACGAATATGAAGAAATATATAGATAGATCTAGTTGTTGTGACTAGAGCATTTTCTTTCATGGGAGGTAATGTTATAGGCAGGGAAGGAAACGACGAAGAAGTCAAAGTCGAATCGAGTTTTTGGTGAAGGGGAGAACAGTAGTGTGTCATAAATAATATCTCCTCACAAGATCAAAACCTCAAAAAATAATATTTCAGAAGGACAGAGTTAGCTGAACACAGACAACATATGGTACCTGTGTTCTAACTGATACTTATTGTAACCAGCCATAGCCCTACTTGTACTAACATTTTACTCTCAATGACTGCTCTCCCTCAATCTCCGTTAAGCACCGGTAATTTACTTCTACGTTTTAGGTTCTATTCGAATGTCTTACTTTTGTACTGTAAGAAATGGTGGGTATTAAACAGTCCCTTGTGTATGGATTTCTTGAAAGGCTCCTCCACATTTAGAACAGAAAACATTATTCCTGTCTTTGGTTCCAAGTCATTGAAAAAAGGCGCCTGCACAAGCCATTTTCTACTTCAGTGTGCATAAAAAATATTCATGTGCACAGGCATAAGGAAGGAGAGGTAAACTGCACGAGTTCTACTTCTGAATATTGCCTTTTTACTGGATTTCGACTTCCTTGGATGTGTTTGTAGGCAAAGAAAGTTTTTATGGATGGGCAGGTGAATTGGTACACAGAGTACATGTTACTTGACGTCTTTCCCTTCGTTTCTACCAGTTTTCGAAATTTTATACTTCTCGTAGTAGAAATGTGCTGATTTCTACTGGTTTCCTGTATTTAACAGGATGTCTAGGTTCTGAGCATGTGAGGAGCTTTATTTCAAAGTCCTCTTTGAGACGTTTCCAAAAATGTTACAAAAGTGTATATTCATTGAGTTCGAGCCAGATAATAACGTTTATTGCAGAAGAACTAATGATAACAACAGACTTGCCTTCTTCCCTTGTTTGACCAAACAAATTATATTTTCGGAATGAACGATGTGCTTTATATAATTACAGAAATTTTGATGTTAGAATACGACGTCAAAAAGTTTCGAAATGTAGACGATTCATATTGATCTTTTCCTTGACTTAATATTAACTTATATAATTTCGAACTTACTTCAGTTAAACTGACTTGCAATAAGACTTGATTGTGTTGTTTGTCTATTATTTCAAGTATACTCCCTATACAAGACAAGTCGTCCTTATGTCACTTAACCGTTTAGATAGGTTACTCATTAAAATGTCATTGCTGTTATCCTTGGGATGGGTTTATATCTTCAGAGTACAGTTTGCGGGACATTGTTTCATATTTCTGGACGTCTTGAGCTTCCTCATTGGGGGGAAGAATTTAAGTAGAAAGTAGAAAGTAGTCAGGGAAAGGAACAACGGAGGTGTTTACTCTTGAACATAATTTTTTCCCAATTTCCGTTTGAATTCAGCCAAACTGACAATTGCATGTGCGTGTGTGAACGTTTATTTGGGGAGGATGGGCCAGGGGTGACACAACAAGAGTCACCCTTACACAGACAGACATTATTTTGATTTGACACTTAATTTCTAAACGAGATTCCCTCTTGACTCCTACCGTGTTGTTCCCATCCAGTCGTTTTATTTGACTTGAATTAAATTAACGGACAGAATTGAGTTCTGAATTACCATAATTTGATGTCTGTATTTTTTATTTTCCTATTCTTGAGAGAGATTTGTTGGGGTTCAGAGTTCGGAGTATATTTTCCACGGGGTGACGCATCGATGACAGTATGGTTTGAAGAACTTCTGTCTCTTCGTAGTTTAAAAGATGATGAAAAATATTCTCAATTTACCCTTGCAGAGAATAGTAAGGTCAATTTGAGACTGACCAGTAATGGAAAAAGTACTACATTTTAATCATGTTCTTTATAGCGAAGACCAGTTGGGCAACGACGAACTTGACCCAATGCTTCATGATGTTGCGGATTCTAAGTGTCGGTCCGATTCTGAATTCCCCCTCAAATTAAGGCTGGACAAGAACTCGAATTGTCACGAAAGTGAATTACCGTAGTCAGGTTTTCTTACAATGATCCCCGCGATGCCGTCACATAATTGAGCTTGAGAACTACTACTGTATTAGGCTTTGGATGTTGGAAGATGGTTGAGTGAGTGGATCCATGCCTTGTAATCCGACCCAACTAACTCTCTTGTCCTAATCAATCATTTGGGAGACAACAAATTCGTCTATTTCTCTAGAACATGTAATCTATGCAGTTTTGGGCTTGTGAGTCTATAGCTAATCACTCCACCAATGTTCCCAACCATCCTTGTCCGTCGGATCAATTCAAATCCCATCATATTTTCATTTGCCACTCTCTTGTTTCCCACCCTAGAATTCTTACATTCCTTCATCTTTGAGCTAACTCAATTCTAAAGCTAACAACACGCATAGGCCGAGCTTCAAGGCATTATTAGGACTATTTAGTCAGCCATTTTGGATGCGAGTAGTGACTGTAAGTGTCTTGTATTGTATAGGCGTCTGTACTTTTACTCGGTTGAGTTCCATCCTTAACTCATTAGCTTGAGGATGTGTAAGAAACACATTTTGTTCTCAAAAAAAGTACGTTCTCCATTATTTTGATTATTAACAGTCTTGCGAGTTATTAGACTGAAGAATAGTGTAATAGTGATGGTTAAGTTGGAAAACCCATGTATATTTTGACACAAATTAGGAGTAGGGAGTTCAGAGTTGAGGAAAGTTAGTAATAAAGTATGAAATGACGATTTGGAGGAATTCTGGGTTTTTTGTGATGAAGTAGTGTATGGAAGCTTGCACTTGAGGAGGTACATAACGTATGCACGATGGTTTGGTTGTTAGAGTGGTTGCGTAATAGGAGACGAAATTCCTATGGGAATCAAGAAAAGTCGAAGAGATGTTCAACCAAGTTACATTACAATAAGAGGAGAGAAAGAATAGGAGAGGACGAACAAAATGTAGAAGGGATTGGGAAAAAGAAGAATCGGAGTGTCAGTTGTGAGTGAATCTGTTTCCATCAAAAGTCGGAAGGAGTCTCAAGGGACTCACCAATAACACCGGTTCTAAATTATTGCTAGTACATTCTCTGATCTAACTCACATTGCCATGCTTCTCTGTCTTCTATCGATTTACAGCCCTTCATCATTATCCGCTTCTATTTTCACTCTCAATAACTACAAACCGCAAAACAAAAACAAAACAAGATATTCATATGATACAACTTTCTTCTAGCGCTAAAGAACAGGGCACCATCTACCGGCAAACTGAACTTTCACTGGCTAGACTTGATTTGTAGTAAACGCATTGTCTAACTTGGGAATATCTGTCACTCCATTGTAACATGGTGTCGCTGGTTGCTTTTACTGTTTTACTGTCACACTATGTTGGACATTTGATCCTTCGTTGATTTGATTTGGGTCACTGCTGTAAAATGATCGATACCTATGACGTATAGGGCAGACTTGGGTCAATTACAATAACACTTACAAAATTGTAATTTCGATTGAATTCGTTAGCTAAATACACGTCTAAATCTAATTTCTATTTACTATGACACATTGTCTTGGTAAGTGTGGTTGTAATTAAGGAATCAATTTGTAATTTAATTCACTCAAATGAGTTTTTTGACTGAGTGGCACTCATTCAGGCCATGCCTTACGGCACATATGTGAATAAATGAATGCATTTCGATTTGCAATTGTCGAGTTCGTTTCTAGAGTTAATAGAGATATTAACTTAATTGAATTGTAATTCACTATGTCATCCCTACACATGTTTCATTGGACGAGCGTCCCAGTTGCAGTACTAGGTTATTTTTTCTCAACGTATGGAAAATCATTTGACTGTGAGAGAACATTTGTTGGTTGTAAATGGTAAATTGTGTAGGAGCAATTGGGTTTGTCACGTTCAAAGTATGAAAGCATAGCCGTACAGGAAGCGGGAATGACAGGTCATGTTGGACAAGATTTTATTGACAGGGAAAGGTCATACAATGAATTTCGTGGAGGAAGTGCTCTTTTGATCTGATGTGTGGTGACTTGTGTGTGACAATTTCTCTGGAGGGCTATTGAGTGTGAAGTGCGGTATTTGAGTGGAGAGTAGTAACTAAGAGTAAGGTGCAAGTGCAAAAGGTTCCAACAGATAATTTAAAAGTGTCACAAAGGACAGGATTGTGTCTCATTTTTGTGTGAAGTGGGAATTCGTGCTTGGAATTCCTTAAACTCATTCAGTACAATGCCGACTTTAGTTTTGGAAAGGCACAGAAACGCCTTGTTGTTATGCATTCTTAGCTTTCATCTCTGGGTGTTTGTTTCTCCAACTTCTTCCTTGCCTCTTCTTCTTGTCTCTAAAATCCAACTTTGACATGTCTCCATGGAGTTTCCCAGCGACATGTCGACATCTTCATCTCCTTCACTTCCCTCTCTCCCAAACCATCCATTCATTCAACCCAAATTTCCCTAATTGTTTCCTCTCCCAACCCTATGCATCCCAACATCTACAAGCTCTATAATATTATTGCACCAAATCTGTCAAATTTAAATCAATCAAGTGCAGCACATCCAATTTGTCGTACAGAATTTCACACGGATGATTAGTAGTGGGAAAGTATTTAGATACTGATTTTTAAAATAATTCGGATTAAAAGTTTATTGGATTCACCATAATATCTGCCTTCCCAGGGTTTTAAGTCCGCCAACTTAAATATACAAGATTTTGAAAGTAGGACTCCCGAGTTGTGAGTCTGACGAGGAAAGTACTATTATGTTAACGATGACGAGACATTATTTCAAGTCCTGTCCTCAGCACAAGTTTGACTGGATTTTTTGTGGGATCAAATTATAGTTCACGGTTAAAAATTATGAAATATTGCACCCGTAATCGCGATCAGTAAGCTGGAAATCATGAATTCTAGTAGTGTTTGACCTGATTCGGAAGAAAAGCGGTTTCCTTGTGAGATAGATGTTGAGAAATGCGTAGTCCCCTTCCTCACATTACGTTCCGTACACGGTCAGAATAGAGATGAGTGAAGGATGGAAAGGATTGGAGTTGTGAAAGTTGAATAAGAGAAAGGACTTGTTCTGAGATGAAATGGGCATGGAGTCTGACGTGGAGAAATAGAGGAAGTGCTCTTTGGTTCTTTCCTTGTTTGTCTCTGGGCGACTTTGTCGCATTTGATTATTCTTTCCGTGTTGGTTCAGTAGACAAATCCTAGAGATTTCCAGTCTCTCCTTCTCCAGGCCTTTCTCTCACTGGACATTTCAAACTCCCACGGGATACTTAATACACTTCCAGGTTAAGGCAATGCCAAGGCAAGCATGATCCTCTTTGGACCTTACAACTGTCCAGCTCTTTTTTTCCCCTTCGTAGTCTCCACTTCAGAAACGTACATATCCCACTAGTTCGCTCAATATTGGAAAGCTTATGCGACCAGTAGTACTTGTGAATGCAATCCAAGCACATTCATAAGATGGATACATATGGGACTACGTGCATAGTGTATACAGCAAGGACCATAGTACTTACTACTCATGTAGGTAAAAATAGAGCTGCTAAATAAATTCCTTGCCGTCGTCATTTCCTATTCAGCACTTGAGAGGAAGGAGTAAAGTAAAGTTCCTTTGAAAGAAAGCATAGAGGCAAGTAGGGAAGAAAAAAAGAGTACTGGAGAGAAATTATTGTCTTGAGACAAGAAGTGGCACTCAATTAGCCAGCCTCTCATGTCATTGTCCCGCCAAAGTTTATCGAGTCAACGGAAAGATATACATGTCCCCAGTTCAAGAGACTAAAAACCAAGGTATTCCAGACGGAGTTAGTGGAAACAGACATATGTTCCTTCCAAGAACCCATCGCACTCCAGCTTTCAGAGTTAGGATCACTGTCTTTAATTTACGTCGAGTGAGGTCAAGTCTACTGTCACTGTTGGCGAAATAAATAATGCTCCAAGAAAAAGAACCGTGGAACCGCCGATCCTTAATCACGCTCACACTTGAGTTTGACGAATTCGCATACTCAAATAAAATTGATTTAGATTTTTTGGATTTCCTTCAAGGCTTTCGTAAATTTTATTCATTTGACACTTAGTTTCTAGTTTTATTCTATAATTCTATAATTTATTTTCTGGAGACATGTATTAATATTCACTTGCCCCCCCTCCCCTCTTGGCATTATAATGTCCGGGAAAGTGAAACCACTCTTTGAAAAACTGTTATATGTAAAGTATATTCAACAATTCGAAAAGTATCTATCCCCGTAAACCCGGTGTACGGACGGAAAAACCCAAGGGAACATGTAAGCCCATGGGTTATGTTGCATTAGTGCGTTTCCCCTCAAATCTGAAATTTATGGCTACATTTGTTTCACCGCACTACTGTCAATATCTGGGAGGAAGAAACATCATTTGATGGGATTTTTAATCTCTTAGTCAACAAATGGAATATACAGTGTAGTGGGTTTTGCAGAATGAATAGAATTGAGCCAAAACCTGAATTCTTTAGTTAGTTGATGAGTCCGGCTGGTGGATGGATGTTTTCCTTGTTGGATTTAATTTCGAATGAGGGAGTGGGAATTTGAACTCTTTTCTGTTCTTCTCTGTCATTGTGGGAAGATAAAAGGACGTGCCTTTTAATTAGCTCTTTCGTTATCTCCCAAGAAAACTATTCCTACCTACCTTCCCAGTCTTTCTAAAGACTTAATTGTGTCAAATGGTACAATTGAGCCACGGACTCAACTCCCTCTGTACTCTCTCCATGCCCTCTTGTCTCTCATTAGTGTTTTTGCACTCTTCAAACATCAAAAAGATTTGTCTCTTGAGCAAAGTGGAGGAAAAGGTATTAGGAGTAATCGGATTGAAGTCTCCGTCCATTACATACTTACGTACCCCACTTAATTTATATTAATAATTTCTTGCAAAATGACTTTCTAATGTCACTCCACAAGACGCACAAGACAAATGTGTTTTCTGCATAACACAAAGACTCCTTTTATGAGACAAATTCATTCATACAAAACGATACTTAACAACGCTTTTTACAAAGATCAGGATCCATTTGTGTGGACGGCAGTGCAGTTTTCCTTTTACGTGTTTCCTTCGCAAATTATAATTTCACCAAAATTGAAATTATGTTCTGATATCCATAGAAGAAGAGAAAGCACAATTTATTATAAAGAGAATCCATTTTAGTTGACATAACCGTAGCAGCCCTTTGACCCAGTATACTTTACGAAAATGTTTACAAATATTGGAAGTTACATAAATGTTTTAAGGTTTCAATGTCAAGATGACGACTCTATCGAGGACGTCTATGAAAATTAAATAAATAAACGTCATTTATATCGATATTTCGATCCTTGCTTGCACTATTTTTATCATTTTTTGCAAGTTTGGTGAATCTAGACATTCTAGTTTCCGTTGTTAGACATATTGACTGCACCGCTTGTGTGGACTGCAGTACTTGTAGTCGGTGTGTTTGTGTGGGTGACAACGAAGAGAAATTGACTAATTGACATACCTGACACTGCTATGTGGTCGTGTGCACTGAGAAGTGTCTGGGTTTGTATGGATGAGAGTCAAGGGTTAAGTCAAGAAAAGGCTGACTGTACTCTTGAGTCTTGAGGAAGGATGTGTCTTGATTTGACTTGACGTGTGAAGAATGAGTTGGTTCGAGTCTGGTAGAAGTAAGAGGAAAAAAGTCTTGAGACAATGAGCTGATGATTAGTACATTGTCTTGAATGTCTTGACAAATGCTTCGTCTGCTCTTCTGCGAAAACTCTTTTCCGAACAAGAACAAATAAATAGGGAGAGCGGGTGATGGATGAGAGAGAGGACAGCATTTCCACTTCCAGAACATACAAATACAATGTGCCCTCTAATGATCACTTCTTCCAGAGTAGGGGATATCGGAATTCTTATTTTACCCATTCCCATAACAGGGATTCAGGGTATTCCATTATTTTTTAAACCCCGCAACTCCAATCGTAATTTTATTTTCGGTATGGTTGTTCTTGTATATTTCTCCTCAAAATTCTTGATCACCTTGGTCGTCATCAATTCAACCAGCGATTCCTTGCGGCTCGACCATCAAGATTCTTAGGAAGCCTTTTTAAAAATTTTACACGGAAGACCATTGTCTGAAATTTAAAAATAATTTCAGTTTAGTTAAATTTCGCGTCAATTTGAAGAGTGACTTGGTTTTACAGCCGGGACCAAGGGGGGATAAATTATTGCATTTTTAGTAATAAGCAATAGGAAAAAGGAATTTGGAATAAGAGGCGGATGAGTCTGAAAAGTAAGTATTAATGTAGTGAAGCATTATTTCTTGAGAGGTATTCCATGGCACTGGTGCATAATAAATGTATGCAGTATGGATGAGTTGTCATAGTTTATGTTATGTATTGGAATTCCAAAGAGGGGTCCTGCTCCTATTTTCCTCAGGATTCTTCTTCCCCGCAGAAACAACAAATCATTTTCAAGTTGCTTCTACATAGACTACTAAACCCAGTAAATAAAAATGTACTACTTCATGACTACTATAAACTCTAATACTAGTCAGTGGTTTTAGTGTAGGATTTCATTGAAATCTGCTCTTGTCGTCTCACTAGCAAACATCTCTCTTCGTTACGCCGCTGTTTCTTTGATTTCTTCTTTTTCTCAACTCTACTTGTTTTTTTTTCTCCAAGTCATAGAGTCCGACAAATTTATAGACTAGAAACGGATTCCTGAGAATTATGGGTTCAGGTTAGAAATTATGGATGTGTGACCGAAGTAGAACTTTTATAGGTTCATGTCATTCTCATCTATGGATCACCGCACTCTGTACCGCTACGACCGAATCTACCCGTTGTGCCTACGGTAAAACCCAAGCAAAATCCACCGCATTATTGGTTTTCTACAACTTCCTTATCCCGGAGCCTTCTATCTTCTACGTTATAGTCCTACTACCTTTTTAAAACACTTTTTTTTCTGGCATAACTCTTGTATACCATAAACTCATTATCCTATGAATTATTTGTAATTTGAAGTACAGCGTGGAAGCCACAACACGCCCTTTTGTCTCAACAGCATAACCGTTTTTGACTTCAATGATGAAATTTATCTTTGTGATCTTTTTAAAGTCTAATCAGATCCCCCGCATTCAGTTAAAATTCTGCTGCGTAATATGGGCACATCCTATATGACAAGAATCAAAATATGTTAATAAGGAATGCTGCGGAAATAAGAATGTGGACTTTCTTGGAATCTGGGACCAGACTTGGTTAACTTAGATATAATAATTTGAATTGCCAAATCAAACGGGTAGCGGATTCACTCGGTTAGCCTTCCATCAATAGAAACATTCAAATGAATTTTTTGTCTAAATTTTCCTGGCTTTCCCCGTCGTCAAATCGTCAAAGGATTTTCACTCCCGTTACGCTTTGGAATCCCGCTGCTGTATTGAGTTGTTATGAAGACTCATGGATGAGAGGATAATTTACATACACGGGATTAGTCATTGTTGAGTTAACAATGTGGACTGATTACAAGGGGGCATGGGGAGACACTGACTCAGTCAGACTTGGACTCCCACATCGATTCCCTAGATCCGGACTAACAACAGATGAGACTGAGAGAAAGAAAAGAATTCACTTTTCAAGTTTTCCATTAATTTTACACAATGGGACTGGTTAGCATTAATCCGAATCCTGGACCTTAGTCTGTTTTGTTCAGAATTCAACGACATGAATTTGTTTCAGGCTGGAGGGTAGGGACTCCGAATTTCTCCTAAGAGTGGAGTACTCAAAGGAACTCTCTCCGTCGTCTCTTTCTCCCATTATTATCAGTCTCATTGAGAAACAACAAATCTTGAGAGAGAACAAAGGGCAGGGTTATCCAACCTTAGATGTTCTCAAGTCTTTCAATCCTTTTGTTCGACTAAGATTTTTATCTCCTTCCCTTCTCTAAGGATTTTGTGTGGACTTAAATGAAATGTAATCAGACATTTATCCCTCAGTCATCTCATGTCCTTTTCTTTACCACTAAATACATGTCCTATTTTGTTTACAATTTCCGCGTCCTGTTTCACAATTCTACAGTCTTCGTCACCGTCTTCGATTAAGTGTAATATTCCTCAGTAGTCAGTCCGTTGCAGCAAAATGAGGTGAGATTTCGATCATTTGGATCGGCAATGTAATGGTATTTTAAAAATACTTTTTACTACCACTAATTCTACCCCGTTCCGGTCAAATGGAGAGCCTTACGACGAATGACAAATAATTTATTTTTGATTTTTACTGGCAGATGTAGTTTGTCTGTTTTAGAAATGAATTTCCCGAACATTTGCTGGGAGTATCCACGATTCCTGTGGGCTTCACGTTTATTCGGAACTAATTCCGCTCCTATGCGGCTATGAAAACAAGCAGAAAAAATTGGGGGGAAAATTCATATGTATAGAGTTTAAATCTGTCATATTTTGAGATTATTATTTCCTTGAGTCAGTGCCTTCGACCGTGGATTTGATGAGGTTGTTTAGCGGCGGGGCTCGAGTGTTTGTAGTTGAAGAGGAAAGGAGTAAAATGAAATACACGTTTGAAAAGAAACAGTGAAGAAGGAAGAATTCAGAGTGTGAGACAGATGCTGAGGATTTTTATTGGCTTGTAACCAAGAGAAGATATAATAATAATAGACGCGAAGGAGTGGATTTTTGGTTAGCGGTGGTGGTGGCGAAAGGATTTCTTTTTTGAGATGTTCCTTGTACTAGAAGTAGGATTGGGCAGCTCCCGGAAAAGAGCAATTGTAGTGAGTATACATGTCAACACCTCACATTTGTTCCATTATGTGTGGTGGTGAGTTGAAACGGGGAAGAAAAAGAAGTCGTCTTCTCTGAGGTCTTGAACTCTTCTTCTTCATTTTTCGTCTTGGTCTTCGGTGTAAAAGTAAGGGTTTCCCTGGGAGAAGATGATCTAAAGTAAGGAGCTTTTTGCAAAAACACAAGGACCCAGACCAAAGACCTGAGTCTGAGTCTTTTCTCTCAGAGACTCTTTTCTCCTTCTCTACTCTCCTGTCACTCACCATCCAGTGTTTCTCTCAGGTCATGAATGTCAACTTTTGTGTATCTCACTCTAAACACAGGAGATGGATTCAAATTCCAACCTTACCTTCTCCCTTCTCTTCTTTTATTACTACTCCAAAACTACTCACTATTTGTCTGTCCTTTCCTCATACATATATGGTCTTTACTCTAGTGAATCATCTTTCTGGCAGATTTCTGTGAGGTCAAACCAGAAGAATAGAACGAACAAGAATTCCCGAAAATACTAACAGAGTCAACGCCAATGACCTGGTCGCTGAACGTTGTTTAGAGATTTGTCGGAACTCGGGTGTAGGAGGGATAGACTAGAATTGTAATGTCAAATCTTGAGATACACTAATATTGTGGCAAGAAATCATATTCGGAGAAAAGTTGATAAGATTGTGTAGGAACTCTCGCATAGTATGATACTACTGGGAGTAAGCAAGACTTTCACCACACTTTCTCCACATGGTTATACATAAGTAGGATCCTTGCTTAGCTGTGCTTTCCCAGGCAATATGCCCTAAACTCAATACGATAAAATAATGGTGATTTGTATTATAATTGATCACTTTTTTTAGCATAGAAGTTCCGTGTTAGTAATTCAACCTTCTTTGACTTTATTCCAGGTGTCCTCAAGTAAGAACAAGCCAGAGTCTCTGAGTGAGGCTCTAAATCAACAAAGTCGTCACGGAACATCACACGTCTTGATTCCAAAGGTTGTGTTTAGTCCAACCAATAACAATAATCACGGCCATCATCAAAGAGATGGGGACAACCACGGGAAGGTACGGAAAGTATCAAATTTTTCCGGGTTCGAATGTTGACAATAACGGAAGCTCAACTTCTTGACCATAATAAAAGTATTGTTTTTCCAAAACCACCAAGAAATTAATAATTAATTGTTTGAATTTGTTTGGGGTGTAGAATGGTTGTAAACCATCAGCTCCGTCTCCAATTCAGTCATTCATGGGACCTTCAGCGGCCGCGGTGGCCGCAGCAATGGGTCCAAATTTTGTTCTATTTCCTTTTTTGGACCAACTTCATCACGCGTCCGCCGGAGCATTTCAGTCTCCACTTCAAACGATGCAACCCTTCCTTCACAAAAATAATGTAAGTCACAGCTGCTTTGTAAAAGTCGGGTTAAAACAGTTAGTGGTGATCGCAACTCCCTTCCTTGGCTTAATACTGGATCCTTAGAAGAATTCATTTTGGTTTCTTCTCAACCCAGCCTCCTCTCATCCGTCATCTTCTCTGAAAAACCCGCAACTCTTGTCAGTTATATGATTGAATTTAATGTCCATTGTTCTAGCAACTCATGTCACCGTTGCAGACATGGCCAGGACTTCCTCTTGGGAACAGAGTCACTCCAGGCAATACTCCACAACACACTTCCCCACCTGTTTCTCCACAAACGGATGGTCCTTTGAACTTGAGCAAACCCAAAGGTCGAAGTGGAAATTCGGGCGGGCGAAATAACTACGCGAGGAATGGCAGCACTGGTAGTGGCAATGGTAATGGCAACAGCAATGGGTCACCTTCAGCTCACCCCAATGAATCTCATTTAGAGGGTGGCAGAAATGCTGTTCCGCCTGGTCTTGTCTTGCCTCCGACTTTCATGCCATTCACAACATTTCCGCTTCCTTCAGGTACATTTCTGACTACAAGAAATGCTTGTAAAATAAAATGACACAACTTGCACATTCATGCTCCTTAAAAAACGGTTTACGAATTTGTTAATTATTGTAAAATAGGAGGAGGCGGTGGAAAAGATCAACAGGCATTTCCATTCTCACCAGCCCTTCCGCCTACATCCATGAATTCAGGAAAATCAGGACAATACCCTCTGACTTCGATGTACAATATAAACGGGAGTGTTCAAGACGAAGACACTCCCAACCCACCGTCTGCGGGGCATCGACGGAACAAAGAAGATGGAGATTTTATAACTGCTTGTCAACAAAGTAATACTTATAGAATGTCATAGAGTTCTCTATTAAAGCCACAAAGATTCATGTCCGACTACAAGAGCACATTGTTCTAGACAACTATTTAAAACTTTTTTCAATTTCATACGGCCAAGAAGATTTCAAGTAGTTTTCTTCTATTTTATAACATATTGAGACTATTTGCCCCGTTTTACTAATGTACAGTAATAAATAGTTTTTTCAATTAATGAAAAATCATTAATAGAAAAATTAATTACTGAGGCTTGCGAACAAACATAACCCCTCGATTTCATTCATCAACGATTAGGGACATCCATTCCGGTCACTTTCGGTCACTTTTCGGCAAAAACGGGATTGCTTTCTCGCATTGTTTCATCAATTTAATGCCTCATTAAACAAGATTAGACATCATTATCACCACAATTAGGTACTAAACCACCCAACAAGCGCAGAACAAATTTTTTACTAATTTTTTTATTTTATGCGTTCGTAGGGTGGTTGAGTTCCTAAATGTGGTGATAATGATGTCTAATTTTGTTTAATGAGACTTTAAATTGATGATACATGCAAGATAGCATTCCCGGTTTTAACCGGAAAGTGACCGAAATTGACCGGATTCGATGTCCCTAATCGGTGAAGAATGAAGTCGAGAGGTTATCTTTGTTTGCAAACCACAGTACCGGTCGATTTCTATTTTAATTGAGTACGCAAGTAAGCTAACCCTAAAAGGCTTGAACTTAACTTTTTGCTATTTTTTATATTCGAAGGTGCAAAAATCATTCGACAACAGAAACGGGAGACTGAGAGCAAACCGCATATCAAGAGACCGATGAACGCATTCATGGTCTGGGCTAAAGACGAGCGAAGGAAGATTTTAAAAGCTTGCCCGGACATGCACAATTCAAACATTTCCAAAATTTTGGGTTAGTTAGTACCTACCTATATTATTATTTTGAAATTATGGTTTTTAGAATTTAGCCTAGCCTGAGTTGGACTGGTGATAAGAGAGGAGTTGTAATGATACAATATGTCTAATTCCAGGCGCTAGATGGAAGGCAATGAGTAACGGAGAAAAGCAGCCCTACTACGAAGAGCAGTCTCGTTTGTCAAAACTTCACATGGAGAAACACCCTGATTATCGCTACAGACCAAGACCGAAACGGACTTGTATTGTTGATGGAAAAAAAATGCGTATATCCGAGTACAAATCATTAATGAGGCTACGTCGTCAAGAAATGCGACAGATTTGGTGTCGCGATGGAGGACTCAATCCGAGTGGAAATCCTGGAAGTGTGAATGATATCTCTGACTTGAGTCACTTTCTCCAAGGATCTAGTGATATGGGTCAATCAGCTTTAAGGTAAACGTCGCATCATTAAAGTATTTATTTTAATTTAGCACGCGGTTCCGGCACAGGCTCTCAATTTATTCTCTTATCTTTTGACAGAGATGACACGAGTGAGACGAGCAGTGCTGACGGAAGTTTGTACAATGATTCTCTTCATATGCAAGAAATTGACAATGACGCTCACACCACTTATCCATAAATTCTTATTATTTGACTTGACAACTCATCTTATCCACACTTTTAGATGCCAAACGTTTTTGATAATGTAATTTTTTTAGAAAGTAGATTTAATGAAGTAGTCTTAACTTATTGTGAGTGCTTTACGATGAGAGTGATCAGAGGATTGGAATTTACTAATAGTAATGCAAGTTTTTACAACATAATGTGCGTTAGCCACGTAGTACTAATCTCATTAATTGCTCTTTTGAGTTTAAAATTATTTGGTACCATTCGACTGGGAGTATTAATTTACCAGTTGCACACACACCCAGTGAACATGATTAATCAATAACTTGTAATTAGACTAGCCATGAATGAACACGGCTCAATAGGCTAATTATACAATTCAAGAACCTTACCGGTCGATAGAAAACTATGTCACTAAGTGTTTAGTAAAAACTAGTTTGTAGATTTGTTTATCTTGATCAGAGGAACTCCTTTGAATTTAGTTGTGTGCGTAAATGAGTAGAGTTTTCATACTCATTGTTGTAATTACCAAAGAACTTTACATCACCTTGTGAATGAGAGTCAAAGTATGGCCATGTTCGTTGTTTGAAAGATTTGTTGTTGAACAAGGATTAATTACATAATTGTCAAGATTGATAGTCGTAGTCCTTCCTGGTCTGTAGGACCCAAAACCAGAATTGATATTAATATTCTGATGAGCCCTCTTGGCAGCTAAATGGCTAAAGGACTTTTTAATTAAAGAAGCGAGTCGAGATGAGTTAGTCTATGGATTAATGATCCTTTATTAATATTTATATTTATTACTAGTGTCGTCTGTGATTTTTTCGGCGAGATAGTCTTAGGAGATCAATTTTTGTTGACAATTTAAAGGGCTTTGACCAATTGGTACACTGTATAAATAAATAATTTAGATGGGACTAGATGATAAGTTTTACTATTCCAAGTAGATCTGGCTGGATAATTATAAAATTTTGACAACCGCTTTTTATTTATTCAGAACAACCACTGTTACATTTGAACCAATCATAAGCAGCAGGTATTTTGTATGTCTCAAATTCGATTGATTGTCACAAGTAAACTATTATGAAAGTAATCAGTATTTCCGAACTATCAAAAGTGGAGAAATAGGAAAATTAATGGTTGATAAAGGAATTGGATTTATAAATGTTGAGAGCAAATTAAACTACCAGTTCCTTTCACTAAACTAGAGCAGATTCAAGACATAGGATTATCTGCCGCCATTATCATCGCGATGACTTTTAATTAATTTATTATAATCTCATCTATCAAGTTCACCGCTGCTCAATAGATATTCAAAAATGTCACAAAGTGTAATGTAAACGCTTGTTTGTCAGCGTTTACAAAAAATTAAGAAAGCGGGAGAACAAAGTCTTGATCAGCTAAAAACCACCAAGTGTTTAAGTCTGTAAACTCTGACGCTAGATGATACAAGTGTCGGTGGACTTTCTTGAGTTGATTGGTCAAAAATAATTATAATGTTAAATCTTTGATTTTTTATCAAATCCTGACTCCCGATCGTTCTGACGGACCTTGAAATGTTTCATTCTCACTCAAGTACAACTTGTCTTCATTTATTTTGAAAATTATCCAGTCCAATATAGTGGATTATGATTTTGTTAATATATACTTGAATTAATAATTTTACGTAATTCGTCCGCAGACTCATTTACTTGAGTCATTTACTTGAACGTGGTTTTGAAGTTCGACTATTTATTAACGTCGCTTCGGTTGAGAAAATCGGATATAAGTTTTTTAAATATTTCAACAACTAATTTGTTTTAATATAAACTCAACTTTAAACTATATTTGAACAGAGTTGTCTGTTCATATTTTATGAGAGTAAATAAAAGTAAGACAGTGAGGAAGTGTTACCAATAATTTAATAATCCAATCGTTGGTCTCAGCAATGCCATGAAATCATTCGCATTACATATTAATTGTCTAAGGAAAACTACTACTACTAGAATTATTATACAATGAACTGTACTGTTAAAACCAAGATTAGTGTAACTAGGATTATTGCAATTATTATTGTGTACAAGACACAATTATTGTCCTCCTTATGTAAATGCTTATTTGTTGCTTACACTTTAGGAGATAAAATGTTGTCGGCTTGTACGATTTGTGCGACGTTGTATTTGCGTTACTTGTAGAGGTTAGTTATTACGGAGAATAACCAATCCAATCAGTGGTTATCATTTCGTTAATAAGGTCTAGTTCACAAGGGCTTAAGGTAAATGAGGGTGTGCAAGAGTACTGTCAAATTATTCAGTTGTTTACCTATGTTTGTGCTTTACCAGCCATATTATGAAAATGTTATGTTCATTTTCTGCTTCATATTATAAAAATTGATATTGATGAATAAAATCTCATGAAGTACTCTTTGTTTCATCTTTTTACAACTTGAATTGACGGACCCGAATCATGGTATTCTTACCTAAATGACTTGATTACTTTGGAACAATCGATTAATTCCTGTTCTCCTTGATTAATTTTTATGCTTATAATAATTGGTACAAATCGCCACTGGGTCATAAGTATATGTATCTACCAGGGTTCGAAAAAATCATGATTTTTATATAAAAATCAGAAAATCCGATAATTATCGGATTTTTGATAATTATCCGATAATTATCGGAAATTCTCGACTTTTAAAAATCATGATAATTATCATGATAATTATCTGATAATTATCACATTTTTTGATTTTTCTGAATTATT
>JAQFYE010000173.1:0-49550 GCA_034694305.1 Protaphorura glebata | reverse complement strand
GGTAATTTTTATTTCTGTACACCTCATAAATTCGACAAAAACCACTGCGTCAGAATTATCACTTAACATGGCCTGAAATCGTTACTCCAGGTCTAAGGTCCTTTAGGAATTGTAATCACATAGACTTGATTTTGTTACATTCCAAACAAATTTATTCCAGTATTTAATATTCTGTAAGCTTCTCTAGGAAAAATAAATGAAATTCCATCTCGGGACAACTGGATTAAGATGTATTACATTTATTCAGAGCAATGTGTCAAATTTTGAGATTCACATTTAATACAATATTTAGAATTTAACCTCCGTACCTTTGAACACTTTTCAATTCATTTTTCTATCATTTATGATTATTTCTTTTTCAATACACTGTTGGATGAACATCGTATAATATTTCGTTTTTGATGTCCAATTGTTATTGGTATTGAGTTCAAAATAAGTTCAAGAATCCCTCAAGAGCCGCAGCGAATACTCCAGACTTCAAAGCCCAAGTGGCTGTCAAGATAGAAACACAGGTTGCGGTGAGATAAACCAAGTTTTTCAAATAATACTTTTGCCCGAGTGCGAATTTGTGCATGCGGTCACGGTTAGAAATCAGAGCTCGCATTTGATCCCTGACAAATAAGTCACCAAAATCCGGAGAGAGTGCACCAAACATCATGTCCAAATCCGTATCTTCAATTTTACGCTGCCAATATAATATATTAATTAATTTACATACTTTATAAGAATAAGCTACAGGTTTAGTTGTCACCTCAAATTTGATCATGTTTGATCCAATAGTTGAAAGCAAGTAAAAAGTTTTGTGAAAGCGTTGGAAAGCAGTCTTGTTTAAGCCATCATCATCCAGGTAGCTCTGATCGAACGGAATCATGTATTTAATGTAATGAAGCTCAGCGTATGGAAATTCCTGTGTCGCATGTTTTTTCCAGAACTTGACCATAGCCTTGAATTTTTGCCTATTTGAATTTTTTAATTCAAAATCTTGGGAGGCAGTGAAAGCCGAAACCAAGATTCGAACCGAGTCATGTTCAAGGTCAGTGTAAGACCACTGGCCTGCCTCTGTCGACATCGTGATAACCACCTTTTCTCCCTCATTTAAAATCCCGATGGGGCGGTTGATTTTGTATTTGGTCTGATCACAAGATTCCACCTATTAATAAAATCATGAGTTAAAGATGAAATTAAAGTTTCTTTCATAGACTGGGTCGCTGCTATTCGACCTAGTGAAGGTATCTCTGATAAAAATCCAGAAAAAAAAACTTCTTCAAAGCAACCACAAATACCTTAAAAGTAATTGGCAGATAAGTGATATTCTTGATGAAGTAGTTCAACTCAAAGCGTCTCTTGGAGTCAGGAGCAACGTCCTTGACTGACATATAATCAGAAACTTGGGCCAAGAATTTTCGTCCATCAGGACGCAACCACGTGAGGTGAAAGTACATCTCGTGGAAAGGAAGGACCCCTTGATCACCACCACCATCTCCAACGTCAGAATCCGAAGGTATTTCTTGATCGGATGCAGATTTTTCCATCTGAGCAGTATAATTGAACATAGAGAGATTTGAAGTTGATGCTAATTCATCCTAGAAATCAGTTTCCCAAAGGTTATTTTTGTTTCGTATGAAGTAATAGCAATTTATTTACCATAGCAAGCTGCATGCCTTGAGCGTTATTCATAATAGGCTCAACAAGTTCTTCATTATTAATCTTATCAATTTTTCCAACGGAAGAATCCCCACTCATTTCACTACCGTCGGCTGGATGATATTCATCCTTCTGTGAAAATTTTGGATCAGCATTTACATGGACCCTGGAACCAGTAGATTCCATTTTCTTAGGTCCAACAAGGACTTCCATTGGTGTCTCTGATTCTTTTTCCATTGGAGGCAATATGTTTTTTCCTTCAGTCTCAGCCAATAGCATTTCTTCCGGGAGATCACTTGACCTAGAATAAGAAAGGTATACAAATTGTACAATTAGGCTTAACATTTTATGGAATTGGGGTTAATTTGAGTCTGTATAATTTTTATTGTTTAGGTTTTTCACGAATTGTTTTATTTCACCTGTTGTCAGGGTCAGGAGATGAAGCACGTCGAGCACTTGCATCAGCAAGATACGCCTGAATCGACTCTTTGGCTAGAAGTTCGTCCACGTCTCCACTCAATCGAAGATTTTTGGCCATTTCTGCTGCGGCCGCAACAACTTTAGGATCTTCAACTTTAGGATCAACTTTAGGATCTGACATCTTAAAATCAATCGATCAGTTCTGAAAAGATTTTTTATAGGAGTGAAAAATATGTGCACGTCCGTTCAGGAGGTTGAGAATACTCGAATGAGAAAAAGCTGACTGACCGACGCGCGTAACCTCGGACAAGAGTTAGAAAAACAAACAATTCAAATGTGCTGGCAACCGGAGTCAATATGCTAAATTGTAATGAAGAGATAGTTTTGTTCAATATTTACTCAACTTTAGCGCATAAAATATGAAAATTTAAAATAATATTAATAAGCAGTTAATTCTCTACAAAACGTATACAACATTTTTTTTGAGACCCTCTTCATTGAGATGGAGAGTGGTTGGGAAAACAGAACGAAATTCATTTGAAACCTCAATCCTTAAAATCGTCAAACCGCAGTTAATAATGACAGTATCGTTCCTAATGCATAACATATGTTTGTGGAGTTGAGTCTGCCTTGGTGCCGTAAATTCGACACTAGTTTGAAAGGCTTTTCAGATTTACAGGATTAACCTTGAGCCTCCACAAAACATTTCCGAGTGTGTTGACACTCCGTTCTCAATCACCGGATCAATGAAATCGCTTCCCCTTGTGTGGTTTTAACCGACATTAAAAGTGGGCAAGCAGCAAAGACAGATTGACCTACTAACACTATGACCTCACTTTACGCAATCTCAAATCTCTATATTGCGCGTTTTGCTTTCGGTTTCGAAACAATTAACGGGATTGTCACAAAACAAAGTGGCCCACTCCCCGAAAGCCGCACATCATGCGGCCAAGCATTAGACAAAAACGACTTTTTCTACAAGACCTCCCCCCCCCCCCAAAGGGTGTAGGCTTTAGGGTATGTTATTTTATTATTAATTTTGTAATTAACGAAGTCTGAACTTCAAAGTACTCAATATTTAAGTACTGCGTTGAAACCTCGGTTATAGCGCAGTTTGAGAAATGCATTCAATTTAATTTATTTTAAGTGCAAACCTTAGCGCGGATATTCGGCAAAATAATGAGTAAGTGCTACTCCTAACGATCAGTTGAGATGCGCAAACCTAATCCGTGCCCGTCTAAGTACATTCCACCCATTCCACATAATCCAACTTTTAACGAAAAAACTATTTCCAAACCAACGTCATAAAATGTATAATCTCAATTTTCATTTTCTTAAATATTGTTTTTTTTTAAATTTATTTTCAAATTTAATTTTCTTTAGAAATCTTGATTTATATTTGATTTTTTCGAAATTATGATTTCTTTTGGAAAGTTCAGATTTTATTATTTTTTGGAAATTTTGTTGGACATATTAAGTTTTATTATTTGTTGGAAATTTTAATTCTATTATATCTTAATTTTTTAAATTCATTAATTGAATTTTTTTTTCGGAAGTTTTAATTTTTTAGAAATTGCGACTTATTTTTTTGAAATTGTGATTTTTTTGTATATTAAATTTTATTTTCATGTGATTTTGTTGCAGATTTTTAATTCTTTTAAGGAATTTTAATTTTGTTTGAAATTTTGAGTTTTTTGGAAATTCTATTATTTTTAAATTTTTGATTTTTTAAAAAATCCATAAACACGCACGTACCTCCAGCCATTTTAATTTTTTTTTGACAAGTTTGGTTAAAGTCGATATTTCAGTGGCAAGGAGTTTGGAGAAGAAAATCGTTATACCTTTTTTCCGCAGTATAATTTATCTTTGCCTAACCAGAATAATTTTTTTTTCAATGTTGCGTTTATGTTTCAATAAGGCATTCCTGACACCATCGTTGTAATATACCTCGAAGTCCAGCCTTTTGAGGTAATTTGTGATTTTGAATCCCGTCAGCTGAAACCCTATCAGATAACTCATCTCTCGTCTGGCTTCTATGAAGTCTGCTTAAATCTATGTACTGCTTAAAAGAAATGAATGTTTCGTAGTTACAAAAATATATGTACTGCCTACTTAACCTTAGTTGAGTGTGATTAACTTTAGACTCGCCCCTTATATTGAAAAATAATAATTCATTTGATATATACAAGATTGCTTACCTTATTGCTCCAATTTCCTGTTATCTTGACAGACCTGAAGTTTCTTCCGAACTAATGATGTATTCAGAACTAATGAGTAAACAAGCTACGTCGCACACTCACAGAACTATATGGCATTCAAATTTGACAATACGGTTGTTATGTAAATATCAGATTTTTGTTATAGATTTTTTCGAGTTGATACGGAAACATGTGTGCGATTTTCTCCAAAAATGAAGGCTCTTGTTTTCAGTTCACCAAAATCCGATTTTTGCGTAATAGAGCCAAAAAAATGTTAAAAACGGAATTTCATACTAAATGTGATATCCTGGTTAGGCATCCAACCAGAGGCTGGTTTTAAAATTTTGTATTCTGTGCATTTCAGACTATCGGTTTCTTTTTAAACCAAATCTTTATTCAGTCTCCGCTTTCCATCAAAAATTGCCCATCAATACTTGTATTATGATCTATTTATGGATCATCTTGTACACGTGGGCAGAACCTCTTGACCGAATATTACTTACACAGACGATTGACAGGAATCCATTGAAGTGAATTGCGAGAAACACAACAATCATTTTGGCATGGAAAAGAAGGTAAACAGGAGAAAGCCGATGGGCAGTTTAGACAATCGAAACACATTCAGTTGGACCAAAATACGATTATAGTGACCACCTCTGTGAAACTATGTTGGAAAGTGGATCTAACTCCACTTTCTGAAATTCGTCCGCCATACTATTGTACTGAAGACATACCGAACGTCTATTATGTGTGGAGAAAGAAGAAGATGGAGAGAAAATATTCAGGAGGAAAAGGGTGCCCCAAGGGCTTTCTCCAAAACGAGAAGGAAAAGTGTTCCCTTTGAACAACATGTTAGATTCACTCACCGGCATTTGCATAACGTTGAACTTTCCATCCACTTTTCTCACCCGTATATGCAAAAAAAAACCTTCCATCCGTCCTTTCCTCACTTCATTTCCCTTGACAAACTTAACCTGACGTCTCAACTCCAACAAGACATGTTTTCTTTATCCTAAATCAATCATGCACGTCCTACGAATAAATTCACAAAGTACCTTCTTCACAATTTATATCCAGTACATATACAGAATATTGCAGAAGACGACTGATTTCAACAGATTTCACGCCATTCAAATTATTCATCCCCATTGTAAAAATATGAAGAATAAAAAATACATTTTACAAAATATTATATTCACAACACCAGAAGCAGGTCAGACTCACCATTAATCGCAAGGTAATCATAGGCCAGAGGGCCAAACGGAAGCCTAACTAATTCTCCACGATTTTTGAGTTTTAGCTCCCTTCCGACTAAGTGGGCGGAGATAAAGTAAATGCTAGACCTTTGGTATATGTAAGCATGGATTGAATGTGAATGGTTTCCATCCCTGCATGTTCTGCCTTCCTTTCAGCTACTTTCCCCAAGAGGAAAGTCACCGTGATGTAGTTTTAAGTTGTGTACGACTACAAGTACTATGGACTGGTATTCTATGACCAAAGCACTCCTTCCTGACAGACCCAACAAAACACAATCCAAGGGACGCATGCATGCATTATTCACAATGTGGATTGAAGTACGTAGTAATGTAGAACATTCTAGTCCTAGTACTTGCTCCTTCACTGATTCTTTCTTTGCTTTTCTTTCTTTCAACTCTCATTGCATTAGAGGACTTTTTTCTTTGATCTTGGAGAAAAAAACAAGAACGAAGACAGACAGGTTTGGATGCTCATAAAGGAAAAACATGTCTTGGTCTTACATTCTACATAAACATAAGAAAATAGAGTATTAGGGCTAGTTCCTGCTGCACGGATTACGTATTCGTCAAGCGTCCTCACTGTGTATGTGCACAATAGTTGTTCTAGGCCATATATACATTTAGGCCACGTACACATTGACTAGGCCAAGTATCATCGGGTTTCCTAGTTTCACTTGTTCGTAATTCTAATTTCTGGCGAAAACCGTCCAACTCACAATGGTCAGGGTCTAGACATCAAACACATAGCTTGAATGTACACATGGCCTAGGGAATGTATACAAATGACCCAGAACATAGTTATCCGCATTACTCAGTTATTGTTGAAATTTTAGAAAAAAGGCAGAGTTAGATGGAAAGGTTTGTCTGGATTTGTGCGTAGTCCCAGTAGTCCGACTCATTCTCTAAGGAGACATTGCGGAAGGCTGAAGTTTTTTTGAAAATGAAAGAGAAAACCACGAGAGATTTTGAGTGGAGGATGACGAAGGGAGGAAGGGAGGGTTTAATGGAAGAACCAGAGGAAAGTCTCAAAGGACGTGATTAATAATGTAGAAAAGGCAGACGTAAGCTGAGCTTCATAAAGCAGTTCATTTAATATGCATGTGTATAATGGGAGTTGAGGCTTTTGTGTATGTAGTATATCAAGTGAATTAGCACTACATCCATTCCATTCCATTCCAGGGAAAAGCAAAGAGAAGAGTGACTGACTGAGCTTTCCGGACTCAAAACTTCCAAACCGGTGTTTACAGCTAATTCACGGCCAAACATGTAAATACAGTCAAAGAGCGTGGCAAAGACCTGAGTCAGACTCATTTTGCCATGATATGTCAACCAACCCTTTTGTCTTATATTAAGTTTCCTCAAATCATATCATCCAAATCTATGTTCAAGTTATTTTAATTTTCAACCTCATTTCTATATGCCTTTTGTAATTTTCGTCTTTATAAAAATTATGGCCAAGTACTTTACAAATTATTATTCTCGTTGATTAGTTGGGTTAAAATAAAAAATCACACAAGACAATAAAACACATGATTATTTCAATATGAGCAATAACGTTACTTCCAGTACGATTATCGAGTCCTTAAGTAAAATGTCCACTGACAACAAAACTAGGGCAGCTAATAACTACATTAAACAGTACGGCCGAGCTTGAAGTTTGAATACAGTCGCACAGATGGACAAAGGTTGCATTTGCATGAGGAATTCATTTCGACCTTCTAGTCGTAAGTCAGGTAGTGAAAGTTTTACAATTAGTAATTAATAATCGGTCCAAGTGCTCTAGCTTCTGGTGTGTTCTTGGAAGTGAGTGAGTAGAGTTAGTCTAAAGTATGACGTGAGGTACGTCGGTATTAGTTTGTGTTGTAGACTGATAAAACTCATCTCTTGCATGTGCGTTATCTTCTGGCGTCGTTTGCTGTAAAAGTACTGGTCTACCGGGTGGATAATATGTACTTCCATGGTCAAGTTTTTCGCGATTAGGAGAAATATCAAAATTTCATTATGATATTAGTTTAAAAATGTATCTAAATTAGGTTTGACACAAATATTGTTGAGTTAAACGCAGTTCTTTACACATATTTGGAAATAATTTCATCCTAAACAGACCTGGTCCGAAAGCATAACAAAAATTCGTGAAGTTTTAACAAGAGAGCGTAACTTACGCCATTGCATATTAGTCACCCTGTAGGATAAAACACTCGAGAAAGTTTTGGTGATGTATGCGAACGAATTGGCCAGGTTTTTGGTAGTGGCTTAAGAAGACAAAGAAAAATGAATATGTATTATCAGACTAATGCAAGTTGATTCACACGGTTTCCAATTTTCATTAAGGTAGCACGCTCTACTTTCAGACAAGACTAGACTTGGCTCCTGTTCTAATATTCTGGAGAAGATTAGTCTTCCTCCACTTCCTTCGTCTCTTGTTAACTTCACTTTCTTCCATCCTCGTGTCATTCATATCATTATTATCCTTCCAACGCGCAACGTCCACAGTTTCCGAACATGGGGAATAAGAAACTTTACATGTTTCACATTCATCATACTATCACATCCTACACTTACGATTAGATATTAGGTTCCTCAAAGTTTCTGATCGCTTAGTCTTACAATTTTATAGAACATCTCGTCTGTATTCTCTATTAAGCGAGTCAATTCAAAAAGTTAGGTTTCTTCATATTTAACTTCAATTATCACGAGGTATCTCATGAACGGTTACATTTCGAACTTATGAAATACAAGATGACTGCCAATTTCCACATTGTCCAGAGTAATTACTTTTTGAAATCCCTGTACTAAACCAACTACTTCATTTTGCTGCATTTAGAAGAAAATTAAAATAGAACGATTATTAAACTTTGACATGCGAACCAACAAGAATTTTATCATTAGTGACCTATGTACATTTATGATGTGACATTTATGAATGCGATACAAGCCCCAACCTTCATTTCGGGACTTGTACTCTACACTAACTTATGAACAGGCTCCAAAAACCAGGATGCTGCCTGCATGACATTACATAACGAATTTTTGGGGGTTATTGGATTCCGAGCGCCCCGGAATTGGATGACACACATAGATCACATTAAGTCACTGATCCCATAAAATTTACTCAACAGTGGGAGAGACTCAAATCAAATATCTCATATTATATTAGATCCCCCCGGTATCTGTTTCCTTTCTCTCCCTGTCAAATAAATCAAGTTCGCTGGGTTTTTGGAACAGTTATTATATTGTTTTGGATGGATCGAGTAGGACGACATCACATTACATGGAAGAAAACTACTGGTGGTTGAACGGATTTGCATATAATATAAGGCGTCACGGTTCATATAGATTTTCTGGCAAAGTCCGGAGGGACTAGGCAATACGGATTCTTTATATTTCCGCCAATTTAATCCAGTTCGAGCCATATCATGAAAGCTAACACTGAGTTTAGTGGTACTCGCAACCACTATGGTGTGGGTTCAACCACTCGGACCGACAATGTACGAAATATACATATTTTACCTGCTGAAGTTTTCCTCTGTCGGTAAATACGTAGTTTGACAAAAATCCTCAATAATATATTCAGTTTCGGGTTGAATATCTTTATTCGGATTTGACGGGAGGATTGAGAATGGATTTATGAGGTGTAGAAGAATTCTGACCATGCATTTCTTTTCTTTTTTCCTCTTTCTTATTTCCTTCCCCTGTCACTTGTGTATATGACATATGTATGGTAAGATTACTCAAGTACGTCTGAGCTGGAGTATGAGTCTGTTTAGTAATAAATGTATCAATGTGCCTGGATCATTTTTGACGATGAGACTTGACAGGTCGACGCACTTGGAGTTTTATTGTATTGGAGTTGAGAGAGTGAGTGAGATCAAATAGGCGTCAAATCTAACGTTTTGAGTGTGATTTTGAGATGACTCGGATTGAAGATGGAGGGCTGGGTCCGCCCGGGCGGTCTTGTCACCCTTTAACAGTCTACAACTCCAGCACTATTTTTTTCTGCTGACGAAGCGTCTTCAATTTTGTTCCTCTTGATCCATCTCTCCTAAACTTAGAGACTTTTTTTGAGACACAAAATTGTCAGAACCTGTTGCTACCTTCAGATGCAGTCCATCGCTGCAGAAAAATGTACAAATGTCATTTATATAATTATAAAAAAAATTGAAAAGATTAACAAAATATACTAACCTCATAGATTCGTCAGAATTCCTGGGTGTAACTTTGGGAAACTTTTTGAAAACTAATTTGGGCTCCCTGGAAAATAATGATCAGTTTATATGGAATTTCGGTACAAATTTGGCTTGTTTTTATTCTCTTCAACGTTCGTTATAATCAGTTTTCAATTTTGTGTTAAAGAGATCTTTCTTCTTCGATTCTTACAAAGTGCAATGAAACGTGGAATTGCTTTGAAACAAATTGTAAAAAGAGCTTAAGTGGTATCACTTTGAGATGAGCGATGAGAAGGGGTCGTTTCAAAGAGCACACAAATGATAATTCTTACATTGCAAATCTTCAAAGTAAGCAAATTGTGGATTCTTTCATGTTCTACATATTTCTTAGATAACAATATACCCACGGATTAGCGCTGAAGTCGTTCTATTATATCATATCTTTAACATTTTTGTGATATGATGTGTATCTCTTACACTCTATAATCACTCTCATTACCCAAATTAGAGTCATAATGATACATGTTGAGTAAGAGGAAATCCTCTCCGTCATAGAAAAATAGTATTTTATTTGGTGACACTTTTCCTCCCAGGAGAATGCGATGACATTAAAGCCGGCTCAATGGGCTTAAGGCGTCGTACTGTATTAAGTTTCCGTTTTCCTTGAAATAATGATGTCTTGTGTTTCTCCTATTATTACCAGCTCAATGTCCTTTCTTCCAGAAAACATTCTTTTTCATTTTGTACGTGTTTGGGCATAGAAAGTAGATAAGGCGGTTTCAAATCCACCATTTTTAAGGAACATACACAAGGATTTGCGGTATTCAATTAAATATAACCTATCCGTAGGTTTAAAAAGCCTTTACTGTGTCGTGTATTGACTCATAACGAGTATCATACATTTCGTAGTAAAATTATCCTTATCGTATATTTCTACGAAGAACAATAATCCCCGACCCGGAAGTTCAGAAGGAATTATTCATAATCCTGTATACGCCTCGTTTGTGTCAAGTAAGCTAAGTAATGGTGACTTTTATAATGGTAATAATGTGACTTGAAGTCATACCGCCACCATCAGATGACATACTTGAAATAATCCGAAAGGATGCATAAAAAGACCTAATGCCAAAATATAATTCGACATTCGAGTACCCTGCAACATTATTTCTGTTCTAATGTTCCGAATGAGCCCAACGGATTGGTGTCTTAATTCAAGTAGTACGAAGTGACTTCATTTTTATAAATACAAGTGCTTCTATTCCAAAGAAAACTGCAGTCATAAAATCTTAATTGGTTAGACCCGGAAGCTAGAATAGTGAAAGCAACACTCTAAAATAGAGGACTCGAACATGCCCTTAGTTTAATACCGGCCATAAAATAGTTATTTTATTGTGAAACCAGCTTGGGGTTACATTTTGAAGTGAAGTCGGAGCGGAGGGTTGGGATGACTTTAAAGGATCAAAGAGAATGTTTTTTTTTCTTGGTGTATAATGAGTGTCTGAATATATTTATTCTCCCTCTATACAAATACAAAGTTTCCCAAAACCCACACAAATCACTAATTACAAGTTGTAGTCTGTGTGTCCAAGGAATCATTGTAATTTGGACTGACTAATGAATAGTCATCGTCACACACTCTCCGCACGAGTCAGCTTAATTCAGTCTGATTTTAATTAAACTCTAGAGATGACTATGAATTGCTTTGTAAATTTCTGAACACTCAGAAAGGGGGAGAAATAGAGAAGAACAATTTCTTTTCTCCCCTTTTATTTCATTGAGAATGGTGCAAATTGTTCCCTTTCGGCCTCAAGTCACAAACGAGAGGCACAAAACTTCTTCCCGAGTGACATTCAGATGGATCAAGTAGAATAAAAAATGTAAAGTAAAAATAAAATGCATCACTTTCTCCTTTCCTCTCGTTTTTTACTGTACTGGGTTTGGGAATGAGATGAAATAAGCAATCGAGAGCCATCCAAGCCCCCTATAAACGCATGCATAATGCGTCAAATAAAGAAGTGTTTCTTTCTATCCCTTCTTCGTATCTCGCCAAGGAGATCAGGTCTTCCTTTTTTTTTCCTTTTTGGAATCCTTTATTCAATGGATGAATGAAGACGAGTTAAGAGAAGTGATAAAATACAATTGAGGAGAACCAGAGGAGGAAATTGAAGGGCTTTATAGAGAGAGAACTGGAGAAAATTGAACGGACCGCCGCTTTGAATTTGGGTGAGAAAAAAAGTTCAACTCATGCATTCACATACAAGTAGAACTACTTCTCCTACATTCTAGTCAAATGCCTTCACTCAAGAAATTCACATTCTATCTAAGCATTTTACCACATTCACTATCCTATTTTCGAAACGGATAGAAACCCCCGTTCCAACTTCAGAAACCCCATTGACAAGAGAAAAGAACAGTCACTTCAATGTAGTCAACCAACTGGAACAAGAACGACCGAGGAGAAAGTAGTCAATGCTTTAAACAGTATTTAAAAATATCCTACACACTACTCAGCTCTATAACTGATTAAATTAATTTTTAGTAGATTTTAGAGCAATCCTAGATACAGCATATTTAATTATATCCTTAAATCGGTTAAATGCCGGGGAACGGAAGTCGGGTGCCACGAGGATGCTCAATGAAGGTTAAATGACATAGTTTAGAGACTTTCTCCTAGTAAAAATAAAAAATAAGCCATCAGTTCCCAAAGAATGTGTGATATCTGAACTCTATCATCGTACAACTACGGATAGGTACGTAATAGGTTCAGCGTATAACCCGCAGTTCCGTCTGTCGCAAAATTATGTACCCCCCCTTTGTTTATAATTTGCTGTAAACTATTTTACGTCACTATGGGACCGACAATTAGGGGGGGTACATAATTTTGCGACAGACGGTATTTTTTTTAACTAAATTGCAAGAGCCAAAGAGTCAGAAGAAAGCCAGTGAACTTTTTCCTGCAATTCAAAATGAGAAAATTAAGGCACTTGAACTTAAAATACCTAGAGTCAAGAACATGGAACATGTTTATACAAAAAGTCCGGACGCTATCAGATTACAGTATACTAAAACTGTCAGAATGTTATACATTGTGTGATGAGTTTCATTGACTCCAGATTTATCGTCGACGATCAAAAGTTAATTCCCTAAGACATGTCTAGGAAATGAGGAATCTACATAAAAGTTAAACTAATTGTAAGGGTGGAAATAGGGTTCCAAAACCCATTCAAAAAGTTGGGATCAGTATAGACTGAGGTTCCAGTGAAACCAATTTTGAACTTTTTCATTTTATGAGCACGTGGACGTAAAAGATAAAAGGAAAGGAGAATAATGAGGTTGGAATGAGTGATGGCTAGTTCATAAGTTTCTTGGGAGTGTATGATTGATAATAGAAGGGTAGACTGGAAATTGGAAACCGGGTGGAGTAAAGAGAACTGTGAAGAAAAAGTAGCAAGCAAAAGAGTTAAGTCTTTATTGCAGAAATTTCAGCCAGTACCAGTCTGTGTCGTCTCTTAATCCAAACAATATGCCTTCATAGGTCAAGTTGGTCAATTTTGATCTTGCAGGTTGGAAATCGAGCAGTTACTTCCATGCAATCTCAAATCAATTGAATTCTAGGAGTTGAGGGCCAGACGATGCGGGTTTTTTTAGTGAATCAAAAATATCTATACATACTGAAAACCAAGGCGGCTTAACAAATTAATCAAATTTCGTAATAAGGAGTCCCCATAGTTATGGATCAACAAGATTTTGAAAATTAACAACTTCTTTCAACCCAGGGAGCATGTGATTACATTGGACAGGAAACCGACTTTGAGCCCAGGGTTACTTTCACATAAGACATTTTTGAATTTAACGTTGTCGGGTGGATACCCGCCATGTTTGCGACATCCATTGGTCTCTAGGTAATGTTGATGTTCTATACACATTCCTTTTCTTTTTAGTTTTTTTTGCACTTTTTTATTTATTCCTCACTACGGGATCTCCTGATTGGGTCAATTTGATTGATTTGTTTAGCCTCATTGCTGAAAACAATGTGGTTTAAGTATTATGGAGCATTCATGAAGCATCGTAGTGGTGGTGGTAGTAAATAGTACGGTGTGACTAATTTCCCCCCTCCTGTCTACTGTCTAATCCGTTGGCGTGTTTCCATTGCAGTAAAATTAAAAGTGGGGGGCCGTAAAAGTGTATCTAGTTTTATGATCTACAATCATAGAGTTCTTGTAAAGACTTTTATCATCAAATTGGCTTCCGAGTCATTAGGATTTGCTTTCACCTTCACGAGTCTTAAGTAATTTCCAAAAACGGATGTTCTCCTCTCTCCCAACATGAGAGGCATTCCTACCCTAGACCAGACACATTAACTTTTCTTCCATACATTCTTTCTTTCTTTCTTTTCATGCAGATACTTCCAGCTCAGAATTCATCGGCGGAAATCATAACGATAAATTTCAATTCTCAAAAGAACAAATGGAGTGTTTATAAGATTTTTTTAAGAACCAATTCCAAGTGTGGAACCCCAAACTCAAAAACGAACAATAGTCCGGGGACAGGAACAATCCATTCCTGCATTTCTTTGTGTGTATCACCAGTTCCATTCAGTCACAAACACTGGAATCCAACACAAAATACAATCGTCGTCGTTTTTTGCAATGTATTTTCGCATTTAAATTCTGCGTTCTCAGGAAGATGCTACTTTATATTGTAGTACAGCTACTATATTTCATAAACTTTAAGCAGAGAACCAAAATGTGCCAAAAAATCGGTCCTCCTTGATGTAACTTTGCTGTTGTTTTAGAATGGGCCTGGTTTTGCTTGAAAAACGGTTTCCTTGTGAGAGTTCAATTTGTAAAGTATTTGTAAGTACGTTTTTTCCCAACTATACAAAGCAAAGATGAGAAAAATCCAAAGGGAGTGAACTGAATAAGTTGTATTTTGTGAGAATGGCTAGTTGTGTCATCAAATACTTGGTAGTGTCAACACGTGGAGAAAGTGCGTGAGGATTCCCTGGATGGACTGTATCAGTTTCGTTCGTTTTCTCTGAGAAAATAAGTTTACCAATATTACGTTCCTCTGTCCCTCTTGGACGATATAACTGAGGGAAAACTCATTGAAACTCGATATTCTGGGGGACGAGAGAACTACAAAAGGTTTTTTTTTTCTGGAGAAAGTTGGCTCACTCACAAATGTGATTGTTAACCTGGTTGTGCGACAATCTTTGACTTTTTGGTCGTTGTCGTTGTCGTCAGTCCAATCGATTCTGACTCACATCACCACATCCTTCTCCATCTAATGCAGTCATTAAAACCCATGCACCATGGAGTTCAGGCCAAGCCATAGACCATTAATTGTGTGTAAGCCCGAGAAAAAAAAATTATCCAGCGGCGCGACTCAGACCAGAAGTCCTTACATTTTTATTATTTTATAGCTTTATTACAGGGGAAGTAATGGGGTCTTGAGTGGTAGAGCATTTTTAAATTATGACGGGCTCTAATGCATGACGGCTCTAACAATAAAAAAAGTGGAAAAGGAAAGTGGAGTCGAATCTGGGCACCCGGTATAGGGACAGGAGAAAATTATGACTTATAGAATGGTACTAAATTATATTCAACTCACCACCGGTACCGCATATTCCCTCATAATCCAATGCAGGTCACGATTCAAATGAAGTAGAGAATCTAGTTCTTTCCGAAATTTATGACAAAAATCAGTTTACAGAAATCATACTTTTAGTGCTTAGGTGTGGTTAAAGTGGATTATCCAGTGAGAAGTTTGTGCAGCAGAAAAATGGACCACTTTGTGTTAACCAAACCTAAATAAGGTATTTCCAAAAGGATAAATAATTTGACGTGGGCGTCCCTGGAGCTAATGAGAACATGTAATCAATCTGAGGCTTATTGTGATGATTGTGAAGACTTCCTTTGAAGTTCCCGTGAACCTCCCATGTGTCTAATATTATTGTACTTGTGTGACCAACCACAACCGGGTGTTGAGATAATTTAAGTCGTTTGCGTCACAATTCAAAGCATTTCAAAATTGTATCGAATGTTTGTACTTTGAAACGGTTTGGGTTTTGAATTCCTTTGAATGTGGGACGACTAAAGTTTAAATTCCAACTAAACCGGTTTGGTTTTGGCATTGGGAAAGTTGGATGTTTTCCCCGTCGGGTTGTTATATTCATAGTGACTGGGTAGAATGAATACATTTTGGTCTCTTGCTATGGTTCACCAGACATCCATGTAAGAAAGGCCTTTTTGCATTGTCGCCGCTTAGTTAGAGAAACTTTGCCACAGAATTGGATTGTATGGAACGAACGGGTTTTTTTTTGGGTATGCAAGAGAGCCATGGACTCTTGCACGGATGACTTCAATAAAATGTAAGTAGAAAAGCTAGGAAGAAAAAAAAGGAAGGACCGATGGAATATAGAAACAACTTTTCGCTTCTTCTATTCCCTCACTCTATTCAAGGGAAAAACGAGCGAGTCAAAGTTTTTTTTTTGCAAAAGAAGGAATCCAATTTAGATGGTATTAGATTTGGTGGACAAAGCGGTGAGTCCATGGGAATGCATTTTATTGAGTCGGCACGACATGAACATGTCGAACTTGAAAACAATATTACACCAGAGTGCTTTTTCTCTTCTTCTTTCTCTCGTCATTCAAGAGCTATGGCTATTGCTGAGGTGTCTCTGCGCCATAACCCAAAAAACATGATCTCATAATTTTTAACCTTTCAAATTAAAAGATAAAAATTTTTCACTTCAGTTTGACAGGTCTAAATATTTTGGGACCCCTTCAATAAAACAAGTCAACTACATGCATTGGGCATTTTCTGAATAACCGAAAGGGATTTTAATTACAGCAAAAAGAGGGGGCACAAACTATATGGGAAAATATACGCCGTTGGAAAACGCTGCACTTTTTATTTTGTCGGCTGGTCATCCTGAACAACTTTTCTGAAGGTTCTACCCCCAAAAGTCTAACGGGCTGGCCGCTAGAAATACACAGTGGGCATGTAGGGTGAAAGCGAGTATCTATCAATTTTGCTTTCACTCGCTTTCACCCTACATGCTCACTGTCTATTTCTAGCGGCCAAACGGTTAGACCTTTGGGGGTAGGGCCTTCACAAAAGTTATATAGGACAACATATAAAAAGGGTAGCGGTTTCCAGCGGCGTTCATTTTCCCATATGGTTTGTGCTCCCCCCTTTGAATAAAGTCAGGTTCCAACCAGTTACGATTGGAAAGTTTGGAATTTGGTTGATGTTCTGTCTACGGTGATATAGAAAATTTTACTGTGACCAACTGATGTCTTACATTCGTCCGCTGGTTTTACTGAATGAGTTGTCCCTGCGTTTCTCAGAATTTATCCCGGGAAGCCGGGCTCGAAGAGCCATGATAAAATTTGGCCAGACGGAATTAATTACAAACAGCGGAGATGTTTTTGTAAACAATGAGAGGAATTTTGTAATTACTTCTTGAGCAATGAATTGGATCCGAGGTGGGTGGACTCAAAAGGTATTTCGTTGACCTTGTGCTGTATATTGCGTTATACTGTTCCATATTGAAAGTTTTTGTGGAGCCATCTGCTGTGTTTTAGACATGAGGAGAGAGATTTTGAGACGGAAGAAACTTGTCGGTCACAACGAAACAAGGAGAGACAAGAGAGAGGGAACGGGTTTTGTAGAATTCAAGGAATTTAATTTCCGCCGCCACGCACTAGTGAGAAAGCGGAAGGAAGACAAGTGAAAGAAAAATACAAAGAACTGCTAGGACCAAACCGGGCTAACAAGGAAACTCTTTATCTTGTAAGTCTGGCCAAAATGATCAAAATTTGTCATTTCAAGTGGCCTGGTCCCAATTCGTCAGAAGTTAAATTATTTTCAAAAACCTATAATACATTGATTTTGGTACTTCGAAGAAGGATATCACTGGAACGAGACTTTTGGAATTGGAAGGTTTCAAAACTTTCGAAAAGATTTGACTGCCAATATATCGAAGACAATCGATGAAAATTATCGGTTTTGTTTTGAGACTAGTCGGTAAAAGTGATTTCCTTGTAAGGCTGAGGACCAGTAGATTGTTGGATGATAGCATAAGGAAATCCCCGAAAAAAGAGGGGAAGAAAGTATCATCTTTGGGCATGGATTTAGTTTGGATTCCTACGTTCTCCGCTTTCCCGGATCACACAAAAGAAAACATAACACACGTTTTCACTCAATGGAAGCTGGAATGCTTTTTCCCGAACCAAGGAGACTGTTGAAGTAGTGTATCCTATGTGGTGTAAATGCTTTTATTCCATTTTTCTACCCAGCAGGCTATTTTTACACTTAAAAATGCAAAAGCTTTGTGATGTCATGAATGAAGTTGAAACGAAATAGAATGTGACTGCGGAGGCGAGGAATCCATCCAACGCATGTGGAGAAAACCCACACAACCAACACTATCTGTTCTTCTTCCTGTCAGAATCTCACTCTGAATTTTTTTTTGGTCAGTGAAAGTCAATTTCCGCAATGAGTGCTTCTTTTGATATCACAGTCGTAAGCCTTCTAGCTTCAATCGTCAAGTCTCCAGGTTTAGTCAGGCTTACTTAGAATGTCCCTAGCAACCAACAAAAATCCAACACTTTCACCGAAGCCAGCTTTGACATAACGTTATGTTCAGTACATAACACCATCCCAGGGAAGGCTTCCTTTCAAAATCATGTCGGAGTAAACCCTTTTTTAATACCATACATACACGTACACATACACACAAAATAAATTTCAACACAAGCCAAATCCATCCAAGCCCAAATAAAATTAGACCAAACCCGTCTATTGTTGTGGAAATATTCAATACCCCTCTCATGTGTTTGGAATTTCCTCCGTCCTACTTTTGTGGAAGGGAAAAGCTTACTTAATTTGCAATTAATCCTCCTAAAAGCTAATTCGTAGGTTTAGCTTGACAGCTCGTAAAACATTCCATTATACGGAGATTGCATCCCACTAATTTGAACAAGTATTGATTACGCTTTCATACATTCCAGTCTGTACGTACATGAAAGGGAGTCAGCCCAGGTTCTATGGCTGTACGTAGCTTTGGCTTAACAACCACAAGAACGCATACATAAAAGCTCACGGTTCACTTCATTCATTATAATGTTTGGCAAAATCTTATTGTACTTCCGACGATGTACGCGTGGTTACAAATTAAATACATCCAGCACCGGTGGTGGCTACGTAATTCTAAATTCTGGCTCAAGCTCAGTGTAGATTCAAAGGCCTCTTTCCCAACTTTCATGGAAATTGTATCGTTATTATTAACTTCAAGAGAAAGCCACAGGAAGGTGGGGTGGGGAATAAAATACCACACTATATAGACTCAGAATTACGTCCAACTACCAGAACTATGTATACAGGGTGGTTCACAACTTTCATCCGCCTCAGATCAAAATGACGGTTGAATATTTTAAAATGTATCTAAAAAGTTTATAGAACGTCCAATATAAGTAGCTGGGAATTTTGGACCAAATTATTCTCGGTACATTTTGCGATAGTTCATTTTAGTACGAAATCGCTGTGCGGCGCTCATACGATTCCAAATAAATTCTGAAAAAATTTGTATATTGAAAACCCAGAACTTAGGATGCGACGGAAAGATGGAAATGCACCACCCTGTTCTCCAGGACACGCAGGTACTGGTAGCATTGTTGAATTTGAACTAATTTATTTATTTTTGAAATTCTGTGAAGTGATCTACGACATAGAGAATAAATTTGCAACACTCTTCAGATTTACAATTACAAACAGCGGTCCGGAGTTTTCGTGAGTTGATGGAGTAATGTCGGTGAGGACACAAAAGCCTGACTGAAATACATACGGACGGACAGACAGATGGAGTGGAGGAAACAATGGGTGCCGTAGACGATATTTGAAATGGGTGCACCGTCGAATGACAATGAGACTCAGGGAATGAAATGGAGTCGAACTCTAAAGAGCTGACGAAATGAGCAATGAGTTTTCCTTCAAGAGCGATTAGTATGCATCATGAGCCATTGTTTTCGATATGCTCAAGTTCTTATTGAAGTTTCGAAAGTGCTTTCTCGTTGGCTTTCTCCGTCGTCCTCCGACTGATCATTTCATTCCTCTTCCAAGTAAGGCTGTCGACGACGACGAGGACGACTGTTTTAGGCTCACCATGCCGTTCTACCATAGTCACAGCAATAACACAATGCAATTTAATGTGAATGACATAGTCGATCCTATAATGAACGACATAACTGAGCCCTCTTATATAAATTCCATTTTGTAAAATAAGGAACTATTCTTTTATTTTCTCTCTCTCTATCTCCACCGAAACTGCCTCCAATCTGAGTTCGAAGATCTCGTCAGTGAGACCAAGAAACAGGAAAAACAGTGCTTATACGCACGTACGAATGTACGGACGACCTTACACAGGCACGTTACTTTTCTTGCCTGGGGAAAGTACTGAAGAAAGCAGTGTCGGTTCGTTTGTGGCAAAATATTCTAAATCGTCCGGTCGGAATATTTGATAGTCATTCTATAGTAGAAAAGGCACCGACTTACGACTTTGGTCTGTTGAAGGCTCGATCTCTTGGTCAGACTATGTATTGTAACTACAATAGTAATCGCTCTAAAAAAAATTCTCATCATTGGATTTTTTCTTACCACTACCTTTCTTACCACTCCCATGAATGGCAACCCATTTCCCACAAAAACTACGTCGTTGAAATTCTTTGGACATTTTCAAAGATTCTTGTAATTAGAGTTGGTTCTTTATAGTGCCTCAAAAAGTTTTTAAGGACGGCAGAGTTGACGACCCAGGCACGACCCTGGGACCGGCTCTGGGTGAAAGTACGACTGCTTTTACTTTCCTTTCCTTTATTCCTCTCCCGTTTTCTTTTTTTTACTGGAGGATGAAAGTACTGGATGGGAAATCCACTGTTAGGAAAAGGTACAAACACTACAGTAGAGACTGAGAGAAGAGTTCTATAAAACAGACATAGAAGTTCAATTGAGAGTCAGAGAATTGACATTGAGGCTTGGGCCGTCTAAATGGTATGTTGTATGAATACTCGGAGCTCTGGATGAGAGCAATAAGCGCGGGAAATTACGGTCGTAAGGAGTACCCCCCTCACATTTTTTGGCATAGGGCATGCCACGGAAGATGGAGGCTACGTACGTGCCCAATTGCCCAAATGTAACTTAAAGAGTTCCTTTACAATTCAAAAGGAAGAAAACCTGACTGAGTCATTCTTTCTACGTACATATTCGGGAATGAAATGAATGAATGTAAGGAAACTAAAGGAGAAAACTGGAGAAAGTCATTCAACGTGGGACGGGAAACACAATATTTGAGTCCAATGTGTAATATTAAGCTGAATGTGCACTTACTTCTTTTTACAAAATCTTTAGACGAGTAATTTAGTGTCGAGTTTAAGAACATTCTAACTGCAGTCCTACTCACCGTTCAAATATCCTCAACAATTCGGATACCTATGTATAGTAAAGGTTGGATTCGTCTTTCGTGTCGGCAAATTCTTCAAGTAAATTGGTTACAATTTTTTGAAACTACTTTGAAGAAATGTGTTCTCACGTAAGTACGTGCGACTTCGGTGGTTCGTCACATATGTGTGCACTGCAATTTTCAGAAACACTGATTATTGCGTTCATGTCGCAAAATTTTGATGCAAATTGAAAGCATTCTATTATCACTATACTATTATACGAGGGCTGTTCAATAATTTTTGTCGTTCGACTATTAGGACTTATTTTTGCAAAACATCAGGGTATTATTTTATTATTCACAATGTGATTAAAAAGTTCTGTTCCATATTTGAAGCAATTCCGTAGTAAAATGAAACAAAACGTGCAGATTTGGGTCATTTAAACGTTCCCGCTTCACAAGTTGACCTCTGCATTCGGAAATTTTGAAATAAAAGAATATTTCACCTATTAATTGAGATTTATCGGCGAAACCATTGTCAAACGTTACTCGTAGGTTAGGTTGGCTTTCCATTTAGACCAGAATAGGTCTCCTTTTGATCAGCAGACTAGAGAAAATATTTTTTAAATCAACCACAATATATAACATAGGAAAGCGGCAAGGGCAGCTGGTAAGACACGGAATGAGTGGATATTTGAAGACAAAAAGACATAGGATTCTCGTAAAATCCTTACTCACTGTCTTATCGTTTCATGAGGGTTTAGCTCTTCATTAAATATCACATACGAGTAAGCCTAGAGGAGATAGAGTAGTCATTATTCTGGTTCGATAGTTTCACGCTTTACGGCGGATTACCTAGTAAAGTTCTTAGTGTGTTTGAGTGGTGCCTATTAATCCTAACTCTTATAATAAGAGCAAGGAGGTCTTTTTAATGACCAAAGAAAGTTCTTCATGTTCAAAAGGGTGACGGGATGAGATGGGTTGGTTTCGGAGGAAAAAGGAAGAAGCAAGTCGTAATAATAATAATCATAATCATAATAATACCTCTGAAACTTGTGAAATCCCTAATGAAAGAAGAAGAGGAGTGGAATAAAACTCATTACATTTTATGAGTGGTGGATCTTTTTGCACAGTGTGGGTCTTCTGAGTTGTACTCCATTCCCATTCCCATTTGCCTTGGGAGGTGGTAGAAAATTACAACCAGGTTTAATCGAGAGCGATACAATAAGAACCGTGAACACTTCACCTTAAGGGTAAGAGACGGGAACCTTAATCTTACGTTGCCCGCACAAAGGAGTATTTTATTTTGCAATTCAAGGAGATCATATTTTTAAAATATCCCGCCATTATGAGTAGGGTCCGGATTCTAAAGATTAATCAGTGGAAGTTTCAAACGAATCCAAAGGCAGGTATTTTGAAAAACACTAGAATGTAGAAAAGTCTCGATTATACTACTTTCTCCGCAACGTAGTCTTCTAACGAGACTTTCCTACATTTCATCATTTTCCGAATAAATCTGAGTATGGATTCATCTGAACTTCTCACACAATAATCTTAAATGTAGGACGGAAACCACGACGGCCGCTGATATTTGAAAAAATTGTCTCCTTGAATGTGAAACCAAAAAATTCGATTTAAAAAATTAAGGTTACCATCTTTGACCGTTAATATAGTTCTCTTTTTCTATCCCAAGTATGAGTGAGCTGTGGCTGAGGATGACGATGATGATCGTAGTTTTTAAGTTTACTACATTTGTCTTTCTCTTGAGACTGACATTCAAAAAAATGGTTTCTTCCACTTGGATTCTTTCAAATGAAAGCACTTTTGTTCAAATTACTTACCCAACCTTAGAACCTATAGCCTTGTGTGTTTTGTCCGAGAAGAGCTCAAACGTAAAAAGAATCCAGACTCAATGACCAGAACTAATTATCTTCTTTCACTCCTCGTGGTCACCATTTCCAGTTGATAATATAGCTCTCCTAATTTACGCAATGGAACTTTAGTGCCGGCAGTGTTAAAGTTCCACACATAACTACAGACGTGAGAGTTTATGGCTGTGTTGACAAGGAGTCGTCGCGAAAAACCCTGGACAATAAAACCCAAGTCCAGTGAAGTACTTATTTCCAACGAGGAATGCAATTGAACCAAGACATGCATTTTCGGCGTTCATGCTGGGCTCGGATGGTTAGCTCAGTTCAATCCATGTATCGCTTTTTCCAGTTTAATGTTGGCGACATGGCCGTTAGATAAATAACTTCCAAGGAATGTCAATTTATTTTAGCACATTCGCGCAATCAAGTTCGTTGTGCGCAACGCCGCTCATTTTTTAAAAATTGGTATTTTTCGTTTTGGAAAAATCGCCTTGAACGTGATTCGAAGGACCAAGTGAAATTACCTCGAATTTAGAATATGCGAGTCGGCATTGGAAATACAGTTGGTTTCGACTTCGCAACCTCGCTTGGGTTACTTTTAGAGGTGCTTTTGATATTTTAAAACGCTTTCAGATGTTGTCGAGGTCAGGTTTGGTCGGATGCATTGAAATTAATTGGATTGAACTCCTGAACAGGTTCACGCTTTAATGGACTTTAATGATGAAAGTACTCAACCCTGAGGAAACCTTGTTTTACTTGTGGTCTTACATATTTCTTTCGGTTGAAATTTTGTCACGAGTATTTGATAATTTTCCCTACTGGTTATAAAAAGCGCGGGGACACACAATCTTGACTTGTATAATGTTCCACATGATAACTCACGATATTAAAGTAGTAGCTCCGTAGTCTTGATAAGTACATACAGATTGCTTTAGATGAAGCATGGATTGTTGATACGGAGTTGAATGATGCGAGAAAAGCAAGAGTTCCTGTAATACCATGAGAGTCTTAATAGAATTCCACGTACATATGTACATACGTGGAAATGTTTGAGGTTGTTTGATGATGACTGCCGGGAATTCCACTTTGCTCACAACCCCCCATCCGTCCCCCTCTTCTGAACCTGAACCATGTTTTTTTCAATCAAGGTCCCCCTGAAATGGATAGATGGGTGAAATTACATGGTTCAGTTAGTAAAAATAATTGGAATGAGTTTTTCCTCCAGATCTTTTACTTTCTTCGTGTATAGACTTACCTACGAAGAGCTTGAAAAAGAAAGCTTGGCTTGCAGGCAGAGTTTAGCACAAAGCAGTATCTTTTTTCTAAATTGCAAAAAATGAGTTCTTACCAATACACTGAACATGTCGACAAAATAAGATCATCCTACACATGAAAATAGGTCCAGAAAGTAATCGTGCTTATTGAAGACATGGGTAATGTTCGTAGACAGATACCAGAATCATAGCTTGACAAGAAAACCGCTGTTCATGTAAAAATGCATCAATGTTATCAAATACACTGTGAAGAAATTTGACGGATTTTTCGGCATGCAAAACTAGTTTCATTATTTCAAACTCCTGAAGCAATTGGAACGAGGTTTCTACTCCAATCCGAAATTATAATCAGAAAATTGAAGGCGAAACCTTCAGACTTGTGACCAGGACCCTCAAATTTTGCACTATGTATCTAAATTTTACATGAAAAGTTGTTTCCTTGTTAGTGTAGACTCCCTGCCATGCACTTCTGGTGAGTGGTGATAGGAAAAGTTAAACCTGTGGATCAGGTGGAGAAAGTGAGTGAGGTGAAAAAAAACTAAGTCTGGTCTCTGGCGAATTGTGAACTGATGTACGCTGTAGGATCTGGAATCTAGCCTCTAAAGTATGAGTCCATCCATCCTATATTTTATATCCCTAGACATACACTTTCCACTCCCGATACTCTGTATTCATGTTCATACTTGGTGCCTGAGTTCAAAATGTGTGTTTAAATCCCGGTTGAGTTCAACAGACCCAAAAGCAATGACTCCGAGGGTAGATCAACTTTTAATAATAGGTATGGCTCCCATCACAAGTACAAGTAATACCACTTTGTCACCGTCAGGAAGGATTTCCAGTACCAAACTTCTCACTGGCTAAGTAAAATCTACCCGCTAAATTGATAATTGAAAATTTCAACAGGTATTTGATTGAACGATTTATTTTTAAATTTTGGCAAACCACAATCTGGAAGCAATGATATATTGAGAACGACTGAATTCGATCAAACAAATGTTCTGGTTTAAATTGATTATTCCACTATACTTTCTGAAAAGTTGTTGTTTGATTTAATTTTTACCTGTCATTCCCATACACCGTCAAAGGTTTAGGTTTGATTGCTATGCTGATTTTGTGGAGTCGGAACTTGATTGAATTTCCATGTAGCTGGAAAAGGGGAACTATAATGTACAAGTGAAAGCCGCATCCTAACTCTGTTCCCTTGTCAATCTTCATTTACTTGACTTAACCCCCCAACACTCAAATCAAGACAAGGGTCGGGCGACTAGGATGAAACTAGGAAATAAATGCAAGTCGAGGGTTTCAGTCAGGCTCTTCAAATTCACGCCTGGTTTCTTAATATCTTCCACTTGACGTGTCAAATGAATAGAATAAATTAAATAAACAAATACCTAGACAGGTTTAATCAAATGACAATGACAATGCGGATACAAAGACCTTGGAGCCGGAGATGCCATCGTGGAGATCAATTCTTAGTCTTTTTGAGTCGAAAGTGACGATAGTCGTAAAACCAGAAAATGTCATCCTAAAATAAAGTGCTATGGAAATAGATGGGTTCCGTTTACAATGCCCATTCTGGTTTGCCACCATAGTTATGTCCTCTTGGAACAAATCATTTACGGGTAAAACCGGCTACCCAATGTCTGTATGTTAGCAAGAATTCAATATTGCGTCATTGTCTAAAACTACTGATGGGTATTAAAGTTTATTAAAATATATCGGAAACCTCATAGGAAAATGTACGCAGTATGAAATCGCTGGGATTTTTATAGGTTGTAGTCGTAGTCGCATCCTGAACAACTTTTGTTAAGGTACTACCTCAAAAAGTATAACCGCTTGGCCACCAGAGGTGGGCATGCAACGTGAAAGCCAGTTACTTTCACTTCCGCTTTCACTCGATTTCACCTTACATGCCCACTGTGTATTTCTGGCGGCCAAACGGTTAGGCTTTTCGGGATAGTATCTTCACAAAAGTTGTTCAGGATGCGACTGACTAAAACAAATAAAAGTCACAGGTAATTCCAACAGCATACGTTTTCTCATGAATTTTGTGCCCCCTCCTTGAGACACGGTCAAAATTTCTTCGAAATGAAAAATCGACATTCACCAAAACCACGTACATAGGTAGGACAACTCGTACCTCCAGAACTTGACCTTTGTGTCAAGGTCCCGTGACCTTAGCTGCCGCATTGGCAAGATTGTGTTGGACAGCCAAATTCAAAATCGCATTTTGACCCAACTAAGGTAAATGTCACAATTTAATCAAATTAGCCGCTCTAAAGCAACCCTCGTTAGATTTCTTCATAAAATTCTATACCAGACGCCATTCTGCTAAAACCACAAAAAGTGGGATGGACGGATAATTTTGAAAGAAAATTGGTGAAAAAGACGATAAAAGAAGGAATAGGATGTTCGGTCATTTTAACACAGACTTTCTACTTGTAGTCCTAACAAGGTTATACATAAGATATCTGGAGCTATATAAATTCTTATTATTAATATTTGTAGACGGATAAGGTTGATTAGGAAAGTTTCAGTTGAGAAGACAGGATGAAAGAATGTGTAAGATACCGGTGCATGGATTTCATTCTAGGGAGTCCGATGACTGGATGACTTAGAGAATAACTTCCATTCCACGTGAGTTCACTCCATTGTCACTTTACTCTGACAAATCTGGTCTCAATCAATACTCATAATGAGTTCTCTTTTCTGTCTCTATAATCAAAGTTTAGGCTTGGAGTTAGATTGGAATGGAATGCAAGCATGTATGCTTTTCCCCCCGAACCCCAGTGCAGTCCAAATTGTCCCTCCAACTAATGAGTCTAATAATGACGACTCAGCCCAATCTATGTATGTACTAGTACGATGTGTATGTAGAACCAACGTGAGCACTTTACTCTTTCTCTGGGTTAGTTTCCCTTCCTTCCCTTTGAAAAAGACGTCTCTTTGCCAAAAACTCTTTCCAATTGTGACTTTCCCCAAGCACACTTTCTCCTCATCGTCGTCGTAACGTACAAAAAGACAAACTGAGTGCGTGTCTAATTCAAACTTTCCATTTTGAGTGTATGTGAAGGTTTCACACATAGTGAAATCCATTTCTATTTCTCTCTAACTCTAAGGACACCAAATTTAAGAGTCTGCTACTCATAATAAAATCTGCATGTTCGTAAATATAATTTGAATCCCTCTAAACATGTCCATTCAAAATTTATTTAATTATGAGCGTCAAACACATACAGATGTGTACTTAAGTGAACAGGCATAGATTAGTTGGCACAGGGTGTCCTATAAGTTTTTTATATTCATCTCATGTTGCTCACGGGCCACCTTGCTAGTAAATACCGTCTGTCGCAAAAGTATGGACCCCACCCTTTGTTTATAATTTCTTGTAAACAAATTGCGAAATTATGTCAACGTCAAGAAATTAAAATGCATTGTGACACTATGATGGTGAGCTCTTGAATTGATTCCAATAGCAGTAACATACAAAAGTTTTGTGTCACTATGGGACCGACAATTAGGGGGGGTACATACTTTTGCGACAGACGGTATATAAACGTTATTGTGTACAGATACCGTGGATTAAAAAAATGATGAGATTCGATATTATTTTGATGTAAGGTTAGAAAATCGATAGTGAAGAGTGACGGATTGGTCTAATTGGGGATTTATGATTATAAGTATAGATAGAGAGGGGATTTCATTTGGAGTCAGTTCTTCCGTGCACTTGTGATTAGGAATGATGAACAGTGAGATTAATAAGCCTTTATGAGGAACTCTTGAAGTAAGAGCCAGACGTAATTAGTGCAGTTGTGTCCTAAGCCAAGACAAAAGAGCAGGCCTTAGCATTGAAATTCTCCAATGTATAAATGTGCTTTCTCCGTCTAGTTACTGCCTGACTTAAGTACATACTTAGTACAATATAATACAATGTAGGTACAACAGTGTGTGTGCAGTGTAATGTATGTAGGGTCTGGAACTGTTTCTGAGGGGAAATCCTGGAACGACCCGGGTTATCTCCACGATAAACAATGTCTAATTAAGAGGGATAGTCGCCTCGGTTGGCTCCCAATTCTTTCCCTGTAAGATTTACTCGGAAATCTATCCATGCATACGAATACTAACAAAGGATGTTAAAGTCTACCCGAATTTTCATGTCGAATGTATGTGGGACATAAAACTATGACATCCGTGTCGTAGTGGCAGTCATTTGGCCAACTTCGCCAATTAGATAGTCAGCTGAATATCTGGTCATTTAAAAAATTACCATCTGACTGGTCATTTGCCTAACGGCCAGGTCATTTCCTAGCCAAGTTGCGTCATTTGAATGACAACGACAAATTCATTCAAATGCTTGATACTCCATTTTATGCAAATTTATGAAGCTTCACATTAATTACATAGTTAAAATGTAACGGAGAAATTTTAAGATACGTATTTGCTAAGGTGTCAATTAATAGGAGAGGGCACACACCCTCTCATTGGAAAAATGTAACTCGTTGGAATTCTCCGGATTTTGTATATATTGTAACTCTTGGCTTCCCGAACAACTTTTGTGAAGATCCTACCCCCAAAAGTAAACCGTTTGGCCGCTAGAAAAACACAGGTGGCATGTCCGATGTCGTACAGTGACTTTCACTTCCGCTTTCACTCTACGGCAACGCACATGCCCACCTGTGTATTTCTAGCGGCCAAACGGTTAGACTTTTGGGGTTGGAATCTTCACAAAAGTTGTTCAGAATCACAAAGACTACAACATAAAAAAGAATCCAGAGAATTCTAACGGCGTACATTTTTCCATAAGGTGTGTGACTTTTCCTTTGATGCTTTGATCCACAAAAATAAATATCAGTAATTATTTTCTAGCCGTCCGTTAAGAAGCAGTTATTGTGTCTGGAAAACCGGCACCTAATCTAGCCGTCGAAATAAAAATTTAGCTGTACCAGTTTTACAAGTAATAGCATAAAATGGTGACAAACTAAAATGCAAATCCGTATGGACTGAAATTGGTTTGGACAGTAACATATGAGTATATAAATAGTTTGAGTACTGGCACTTTCACCAACCAGGATCATTGTACGGTTTGTATCAACAATTCTACTTATCAAGACCGTGAATCTTTGACGAAGTTTGTTTCGACCGCTCAACGCAGCACTCAATGCTCTTGTACAGTACCTACACCAAACAACTAAAAAAAACAACAAGGAAGTGAAATGTCAATAAATTGCATGCAAGAAAGCCCGAAGTAGTGTTTGTAGTCGTCGCAGGACATGACTACAACTACTAGGAGTTACAGAAAAAAAAGGAGGCTAAGTGTTGGTTGGCGAGGGTAGACAGGGGAGAATGGGATATATTTTGCATGCGCAACGACAGCTAAGGCCGGATATTAAGATTTGATAAAATTGTCTTGGCTTTGGTGTGACGATACACAATCTAGTCGGGTTTTCCAATTTAACTCTAGTACCGACATAGGGTAATGTACGTGGCGCCATTCTAAGAAATTATCCTTAGACTACAGAAATAGAGTTGGATATACATTGAATTGATGAAATTCTTCTCGTCGTGAACAATTTTCACACAGTATAATATGTTGTCCTTTAGTGCTTTCGTTTGAAATAACCTTAACTTCTCTAAAGTGTCAATATGTAGATCAAAGATTATATTTTGACATTATTTCGGGGGGCTGGTTTTATTGGATTGCAGGATTATTTAGTTAAGTCATCAATTCCATAGAAGGATTGAATTTCGCATATAAATAAATGAAGCTCATTTTATGTGGTACACAGAGTAATAATTTATTTGTCGAATCTCATAGACAATGAATAAGATTTGTTCCAATAATTATAATCGTAATGATAATGTACATAACAGAAATAACCGACAAATTTTTTGTGGAAAAGTTTGGGTCATATTTTAGGGATCAATTATTCCTTTTGAAGGCGATATATTTTAATGAAATAGAATTTATGTAGGTAAATGTTCACGTACATAGAACTTGTTTTTGTCTTGTAGTTAGTTAGAATATGGAGAAAGACATTTTACACGAAGCAAGTTAGTCAAAGTACCTGGAAAGTAGAATTCCAATTCAAAACATAGGTGTTGTTTGTGGGCTCGGTTCATTATTACTAATTAGGTGTTACGTGGGTTTGTTTGAGGTTCAACTCCGAAAAGATAATTCAAGGCATGAAAACATTACCTGAGAATACAAACTCCCACGGATGTCATCTCATCTCCCAATTAGCAAGTCTTTTGAATTATAAAACAGAAGGACTCTCAACCCACATTGGAGAAAATCTTCTCTAATTGGGAAAACTTCAAACTTAAGCCTCTCTGTTTTGAATGGTAATTCTAGCTGTTTCGCAATCGTACAACAAAGAAAATTTTACATCATTCAGATTTTATCCGGACTTAAATTTTTTGCATTCCAAGAAATATGTTAAAGCAACACCCATATAGGAACTTGTGGAAACTTTTTGAAGGAAAAAGACGACCATGTTACCATGTAAGCGCAAACGCTAAAATAATTTTTGTGGGGAAAGCATACAACGCCATCCCACATTGGCGCGTCACACTAATTTATGTTTTGAAGTTAATTAATTACCTTAACTTTTATAAAAATTAGTTTTGTTTGGACTAAACATGAAATTTGTCTGCGTCCGGATTTTTTTTTGGATCAAGTGGAGACTTCGTGGAATAATATTGTCATTTTGAATACAAAGAAGGATATGCTAGTGTAACATGGATATTTGAGGCAGGGGTCCATTTTTAGTAGTCCTTAGCGATCGTTTAATTTTAATTCATCGTTCGTCCGTCCCACACATAGTAGTATTCAAATTACCATAGAATATATTTTATGTCATATAGATTTATTAAGTATTATTATATAGTATACACAGTATATTTTTCATTGGATTGCGAATTGCAGGTGATAAAATACATAAATATAGCCAAACAGGAATGTACATACAGTGTAAGTGTTCTGGTCAAAAAATGACCTCTCACTTTATGTATGTAAATTAGTTTCGTTAAGCTTAAGTTCCCATGTTCTGTAAGTCCTGTCTTCTCGTTGCTGCTATCCTACTAGAGGGCGACACAGGTCAATGGGTATTTCACACGATTAAGAGAAGAAGTATCAACATTTTTTTTTAGAGCGTCAGATTTGACTCAGGTGAGATTGTTGAAGATGACAAGAATTAGTTTTAAAGCACACGGTTGACACATGAAGGAGCGTTTAAAAGCTCACGTTTTACCATTCAAGGGACAAGAGGATGAAGGGGACACAGATGGAGAGGACGATGAAGATTGACGGCGTCGTGCTTGGAGCTGACGTAATTTTTTCAAATTTAAAAGCGTCACATCATCATTCGGCTTCAGGCCAAGGGCCGCCAGGTACCGCTTTTCAGCCTCTTCGTATTTTCCATTAACGTGAAGAATTGCTCCCAGGTTCATATGAGCTCTCGCTTCCTATAAATTTTCGTATGACAAGAGAACAATTATTTTTAATCCTAGAATTGTGTCCCTAGATTAGAAATGTCACTCTCTTTCCTTCCAATCTCTGCCAAATTGGCAACCGCACTTCAAGAGCTAGTCGTCTATTCTGGGTCATTTCAAATTTTATGGTCAATGCTTATAAATGTGTGGTGGGTATGCTATGCCTCACACTGTTCCAACTAAAAGTGCTTCTTGGTAAATTGTAGCTAAAATTTCGGGCTTAAATCAGGAGATCATTTCTTCAAATCTTCATTGACACCTCGAAAATCAGAGTTAGCTTTCTATCTATCAAATTCTACACGTGCCTGAAATTTTATCGTTCATTGTTCAGATATGTAGTTTGAGCGCCATTTTAGAAGTGGATAGTGACCATACCTGAGGTCGAAGTGCAACAGCCTTCTCGTAATACAACTCCGCTTGAATGTTGTCCCCGACCTGTCTCAGAGCATTTGCAGTCCCAACAATAATATCGTAGTCAGTTGGTGTGAGAGTGGCGGCCGTTATATAAGCTTCAACGGCCTCTCCATGACGCCCTTGGATCGACAAAAATTGACCTACACAAAAAGTGACCAATTTTTATTTCGGAATTCGTTTATTCGACATTCTAATTTTAAGTGCCAAGTTTTTAATACCTCAATCTTGATTTTCTACTTTTTCAGTCAATGACATATGTAATTTACACACTTTTTAATACGTTAACATTTTTTACAAGGAAATTGAATTTTATTGTTAATTCAGTTTGCACATTTGGAGAAATTTGTAGGTGCATTATGTACAACCAGCACAGGATTTAAAATTATTTGCTCACCGTAATGATGATACACTGAAGAGTCAGCGGGGGCAATTTTCTTGGCTCTTCTGAACCAGCTCTCAGCCTCCAAGAGTCGAGTTTTCTGGAAAAGAATATAAGAGAAATAAAAAGTTGTGCCATTTCGGGAGTTAAAGACAGTCAGTCAAGTTGGGTTTGAACTCAGGGTGAAAAAAAGAGTAGGAAAGGTAAGAAGCATGAAACCAAGGAAGATTGCACATACAGACAATACAGAGTGAGTTGGATTTGAGTTGACAGTCTCAAAAATTGTATTGAATTCATTCATTCGTTCTGACGTAACATTGTCACTTCATCCAAAATTCAGTCAACCTGAATGGTATGGCATCCACATTACTTTTCTTTTTATATGAACTTGCCACTCGATTTGTGACTCAATGTAGTTCTGGCTCCAGAAATATTACCCTTATTTTCTTTACGACATTGTCAGACTCGTTTCAAATTCCTCAATTCATTAATAAAATACATCATCTGTAGTAAGATTGGGTCTACTGCTGCCAGAATTTTTAAATTCCAGGAAATTACAAAATAAATGGTGAGTTTTGAGTAGTAATGGGGACGCCAAGACTTTTCGTATTAAAAAATACAAGCAATTCATAATTTAAAATACAATCCGACTAAAACTGAAAACATTTCTAGGGAATAGAAGCACGGAATATTATTGGAAATTTTACGGTAAGTAATAGAAAGTATCAATTTTCTAAGCAAAACCTAGCGAATATAAATTTCTGAAAGTATGGACTGGTCAAAAACGTTATAATTAGACAGTTTGAGAATTCTAGGAACTTCTTGAAGAAATCTGAAAAACCGATTAATTATAAAAATTCAATGTAGTCACAGGTAGAACAGTGAAATGTTTAAGGTCTCAAAGATTGTTGCTAATCAGGTTTGGAGAAGGTAATTGGAAAGAAAAAGCACGGGTGACCTGAAACTTTCTCTTTCCGTCGACTGCAGTGCGACTTTAAATTAAGGATGACGAGGCGTGAGAGAGGACAACTGGCAAAAATGCATAATATGAATTTCTGAGGAAGAGTCTGCTCCAGAGGACACAAATAAATGGATATGGCGGTGCGAGAGGAATGCAAAGCATGGATCTTTCGTCTGGGTAGAAAATTTAGAGAAATTGACTCACATTACGAGCAAGCATTTTTCCATAAGTAAGATGTGCTGGGATGTGATCAGGCTTGGTCTTGAGGGCTTCCTTGAACCACTCCTCAGCCTCTGACGCCTCACCGGTTCGGTACAATGCTTCTCCCATGGCATTGTACACACTCTGTCGGACACACAAACCACAAATACATTTAAAGAAGGAAAGAAAGACTCCGTATTTTGGAACTTTATCCCCACCCCGACACGCTGGCCAGACAGGAAAGGAAGTTTATTCCATTGCCAACAAATTGACTCAAAATGTCTCAAGACTCCGAATGAAGGTGACAGAATGGAGGGAATGCAATTTTCACATTCTCTCAAATTCCCTTTTCTATTTCCCCTCCCTCTTCTCCCCATTTCAAATTCCATCCAAGCCTGAGACGTAATTTCTACATGCATCACTGTACAACTCATTCCCGTTAGTCCTTTCGAATTCCATCTATCCAATCCACCACAATACCCAAGGAAGAGAAAAAAAAACTTTCTTTACTTTCTCCAGCTTTCACCATTATCTCATGTCATCAGTATCTCAGGTCCTGAAGCCACCTGTCTCTCCACTATAATTATCCCACCCGACCAGCTTACCCGAGACAATCTAAAATGCTCCCTTCAATATTTAAATATTCAAAATTTGCATAGTCATAGAGATGACTACGATCCTAAATCTCTTTCCATCAGCCATATTTCCTATCTGTACTTTGCCCAATCCGAGACAACATGATTACTGCCCTGGTTCTTTACAATTTTGTGCACAAAACACCAAAGTACTTAATCAAGTTAGCGTAGTTTATAATTTAGTAATTTTTATACATCATTATACATGAAACAGCGCTTGTCTCCGATTTTTTGACCTTTCGATCTTGGCTCTGTCTTGAAATAGTCAATCTAACATGTCATCGATATAAGTGCAGCGGGGTTCAATGAAATTTCCAGTATCTGAGTCAAGAAAATAAATGTTTCGTCAGTAAATACTATCAGTTTCCTCATTACTAGCTTATGCATTGACATAATTGTGAATGATCCTGTAGCACATGGCTTGGAATGTTTCGAAAATGCACAGTTTTGCATGAAAAGTGGTTTCCTTGTCAGGGAAATCCTGTAGGGCGGAAATTACTGATAGGAAAAGGTCAGAGCCATGACCTCTTCCTAAATTCGATTTGAGCACGAAGCAGTTGAAGTAGATTTGTTGAGATAAAAATAATATTATATTATGTACGGTTAGGGTCAATCATTTGTGTAATATTTATTTTAGAAATCCAATATTTATGAAGAAACGGAAGGGTATAGTCGTGAGTCGTGTTGTATTTATGGCCTATTGAGTTACTCTGTTGGAGCGTTGATGGGAAATAAACGAGAGTTGTAAGGGAGACCGCGTTTGCCGTGCTTTTCTGCTCCTGATTTCTTTTCTTTTCTTATTGCCATTGCCATTGGAAAAGAGGGAGAAAGAAGAAAATGGTAGTGGAAAAGATCGCGTCGCACGTCGGACCACCATATTTATTGCCTTCCAGCCGCTATCCTTATTGCGATTTTCGTTATTAAGTTGCAAAAACACCCTGCAGCGTTATTGTGCCACAGTACAACAACAAAAATTTCGTGTGGAGAAACGAAACATGGTGGTGAGTGAGACTCATAGACAAGTCTTGATCAGCACAATAGAAAACTGTGTTAGCTTTTCCTTTTTCTAAAATATCTAAAAAAAAATATCCAATATATATTTTTTTCTTTCAGTTGAGCTTCGAGGGGACGTCAAAGTGATATCAGGTCCTTGTTGGACCCAAAGCACAGAGACTGGGACTGGTTCCCCGAAAAAAACATATCAAGATTTTGAAATGACTAATAAATCGATAGACCCCTTACTGTGCAACTGACTTGCTTTATTTTTGTTTGCTTTGCATTAAACTCTTTTCTTTTTTAGGCTTTTCTTTGTAATCAGGATAGAAGCCTTCTCCAATAATAGAACCTGGAATAATTTCAATTTTATATACGTAGGACTAATAGTAGTAAAAAGGTAGAGTAGAGTTTTTTAACAAGGAAATTGTAGCACATGTAAAATTCAGATTAGGCGAGATTGTTCAAAATTAGTCATGTCAAGCGTCGTGGCCGTGACTATGAAGAATTTGGTGGCAGATAAAATTTATTTCCAGATTCCATATAAATATGGCACTTTCGTGGTCATTTTCAAACAATTCTACGAATATGCTTGATTTTTGAGTCGATTTGGCTTTTCACACTAGACGTAGCTACCTTGTACGTTATAAGGAACCCACAGGGACATTTGGAAGATTAAATTCTGTAGACTAACGCATATGCTAAAAAATATCAGGCTTTCTTATCTACGGACGACTTTTCCCTCAATTTCTTTTGTCCTGAACGCACAATAATAAAATAGAGCCTGGGTTTCCTCTAATCCTTTAATCAGATAATAAATTATGAGCAGCGCTCCAGCTTGTGTGGTGCGATTGAGGTAAGTTGACGTAATGCTCCGGGAGTGTCTCCAATTCGTAATTTCCCAGAGAAAGTGGCACTTATCTAAGTAAGTAGTGGGAGTTGAGTTTGAGCTCCTCCAGTGGCTTTTCTTCGAAGGAATTAGAGTAATTTCTCACGCGGTAATGAGATTGGAAAAGGATATTACGGACTGGAGGGACAAGTAGCATTCTGAGTGGAAGAAAAGAGAGAGAGAGAGATCCACTTTCTCACATCACCCACAGCCCCCAACATGTACATTTTCAAACCCATCCCATTCCCAGTGAATTAGAAATGAACCAAAACATTATTTCTCATTTTCTTGACTTTCACTAGGAAACAGAAAGCGTTGTTCGCCATGCCTTGCCTCGCCTGTAATTCATCCCCTTCCTGGTCTGTCTCTCCTCAATTTACAAACTCCAACCTAGGCAAATAAATTTGGTCAAATGTATAGTTTGTGCCAGAATAATTGTTCTCATTTGGAAGGTCAGGGTTCGTAGAACATTTTCAAGAATTGGAATTCGTGTTCGATTTTCTGGACATATAGCTGAAAATTTAAATAATTGTCCTCCTTTGTAATAATTATCAAATTACCTAAGTCAGTGAAGTAAGATAAGTTTCTGGTATTCTCCAACGTGGCATATATTTTCCACTTAGAGTGAGGTTTGGTTAAGTAGAATACTGTGAAATCAAAGTATGATTGGACTGATTGGTGTGAAAAGGGAAAGTTGAGGCGGGAATTGGAGAAAGTTTCAATTAGAGGATTGGATTCTACAAAGGAAGGAAATGAGGTAGACAAGAACATTATTTATTTACTTCCTTTTATTTACGAGTTTGGAAGATTGGGTTTGAAATGGTAAGGTTACATATACATAGAAGGTGGAGTAACGGAAGGAAAGAGAAAGCGTAGACGTAGACCACCACATAGAGACATATTACGTTAATTGACTTATTAGTAGATGAAATTTATCAGGATGAATGGGCCTGGAGGGGGTGGAATCAGGAAATAGTAGTCAGTCGAGGTTTGTTCAAAAGATTCCTTCACTATTTACTTTCTTCAGACATTTCTACATAGCTACATGGATATAAATGCGTCGACGACGAGACTTGTCTTTTTTGTTAGATTGATACAAATGGAAACTTTGACTTCATTTGTCACAATAAAGATGAGAGAAACGGCGACGACGGCGCTAGTGGCAGGAATGGAGGTTCCACTCTTCCCAGAAATGAAGAAGAAGCGGTTTCTGTGAACAAGAATTCTCTAGAGGACGAAAAAGAAATTGAAAAAGATAGGAGGAGGAGTGACGAAATGAAGGGGGGGGGGAATAAAATGGACTCATCAAGGCCTATGACTAGGCCCAGGCCTTCCACTGGCCGAAAACCAGGACTTGAATTGAACGAGGCTAAATTCAACCAGGGAATTGAGACTGAGGCTTGAGTCAAGTCCCCCATTATCAAGTGGCTCCACCGCCCCCATTCTTATTGAATTGTGGGAAACTCCATTTCACTCTCCCTCCAACTTTCTATATTCTTTTGAGTCAGTTTTCCTCTTCGTTTTGTGGCTAATTCAATTTGTTTCGTTAACTACAAAAAACCTTCCCCAACGTGGACACAGATATCCTTTTTAATTGTCAGTTGCTTTGACCTCATCTATTTCTTTGTCCACTCATCCGTAATGTGATCACAGTGGATAAAGTGGCCTTTAGAAAAAATATTCCCTCATGACTTGTGCAATCTTTTGGTAGAATTGTGTTCAATTTACGTTAGACGAGTCTACTAAGGTAGAAATCCTTGTTATTTTGCTGGTTTGCTCTCCATTCTTAATATGGAAGGTATCCCCACTAGTACAAAAAAGATCCAGTAGAAGGTATTAGGCCTATTTCTTGATAAAAACTGATTACATTACAAAAGATACCGCATACACCTTATAGGAAAATGTACGCTGCTGGAATTCCTTGAATTTTTTGTAGTAGTCCTTGATATCCTGAAAAACTTTTGTGAAGCCGCTAGAAATACAGAGTAGGCATGTAAGGTGAAAGCAAGTGACTTTCACTATGGCCACTGTGTATTTCTGGCGGCCAAACGGTTAGGCTTTTGGAGGTAGGTCCTTCACAAAAATTGTTCAGGATGTCAATGACTACAACATATAAAAAGTCAAAGGAATTCTATGCGGTATCCTTTATGTGTCGTAGGGTCTGTAGTGCTGTAAAATAATTGGTCCTGCAACATAGATGTGCTAAAGAATGGTCGAGATTTTTGAGTGGGTGAATTGGAGAGAATACAGGCTGTTTTATAGGTCTACATACATCTTGGGACTCTGACTCCATGTTATCTATTTTGTTCCGAATGAAGTGACAATGGAAAGACTGTAAATGTCTGTGTCTCCTGGAGAATGGAAGTAAAAGTTAGGAAAGGATTCACCTGCTCTGGTTCTGCTCTGCTACCAATTCGAGGACCATTTACTGGAGAGGATTACATGTACTACTCGTATACATAGGGTGTCCTAGTCATAGAAGTCGTCCTACTAAGGTATGTGTCTCACTTTTTTCTCTATGAAGTGTAATACAGTCGAGTGGAGTCGTAGCCGTAGTGGTAGTATGAAATGTGAGGAAATTTGTAAACTAGAAATCGCTTGGCTTTACGTAACTTTGGGAGTTTTTTATACCATTTTTACAATTCAAATGCCACATAGCAGATGAGAACTGGAGGACGAAGATAAGGCTCTTTTATTCTCCACTACTACTATCCCTTCTCCGACTCCTCATTTTATTCTCGCCTTTTTTTTTCTCTCTCTCTCTCTTTTCCCCTTCTTTTCTCTCACGCCGTTTTCTCTTACGGAAACACTTCTATCTCCCTCCCTTTTCTTTTATTACAACTCTCCCTCCATTCCAATCTTCACAATTCTCACGACTTCTTCTTTTTCCATTCTTTCTTCTACTTGACTCCACAGCCAAAAAGGGAACTCCATATCGCTCTACTACACTGCGGAGGAAGTGACACCTTGGACATCTTTGTGGTAAAGAAAATTAAAACTAGTATTTTCTCTCCGTTCTCTCACAGAGTGCATTTTACAACCTAATTTTGTAATTCATAGATTCTAGTCTGAGTTTTAAACAAAATTCTACAAATGTTATCATTTCAATGAAAATTTGGTAGGTTATTCACAATTTTGGTTTGAAATTCAGATCAAGTGAGATGTTTCGGATATGACCAAATAAAAGCCAGGGCTATGCTGGAATGGTGACGTTGGAAGATAAAACATAGAAAGTGTACACCCGAAACCCTGAAACAACAGTTATTCTAGGCGATTAAATGAAATTCCTAAGGTATTTATTTAATCGCCTTGTGTTCAATTGCATGACTACATGTGTCAGAAGTGTAAGGATACATTGACATTAGGAATTTGAGACCTGATTGAGCTAATTAAATTCCATTCGTTCAATAAACTATCCATATGAGTCAAGTTTAGTATTTTCAAGTTAGACCCCACTCCTGGTTCTGGTTCTGACTCCAACTACTTTTAGTCCTTGGTAGTTTGCAAGAGTAGAGAGAGCGCTAATAAATGTCGGAATCCATCAGAGTCGACCGGCTGGCTGAGGAATGTAGCAGACAGAACTTAACTTTTATGAAAATTCCTTTTAAGCCTACAGCGCAGCGTAACATTGCTCTTTTGGACCTGAGCGCAGTGAATTCCAGGACCTAGCCATAAATACTTATGACTATAGATCACCCATTGGGCTAAAACTATGCAAAGTTAGTTGAACGCATTACTCCCATCATCGCACCACCGATCATCAAATACTCTCTTTTCTACTTACTTTTCCTTCCGAAAGTTTAAACAACTAACTTAACTTTTCTTTAGACCTGTATCTCTAAAAATAGTGGGGAAGATACTCTCACCAAAATTGTTGTTTATCTTATATTCATGGACCCAACCCAAAGAACAATGGAGAAAGTGGAGAAAGTTGACTTTCACTGCTGATCTCAGGAATTTACATACAAACCTGTTCCCACGACCACCTGGCCGGGACGACCGGTTTTTTTCTACCATATTTAGATTCTCATCATCTATTAAATTTTATAATTTGGACGAAGACGGAGGCGAAGATTTCGATGCTGGATATCTGACTCCTACACTCGATTATTGTATCAGTAATGTAACGCGTGTGAATTTTGAAGCCGCCAAGGCCTGAGGAATAATAATAATAATCGTAACCATTTTTCCTCGCTACCACTAAATTGCCGTAATAAATTTCACTTCCAATCCAGTAGTGTAAGGCATTATTGTAGGAGTCCCAGTCCCAAGAAACCTCGTCTTAAGGTTCCTCTAATTCTTATATTACTTTATTGTACCGCTCGCTGGAGTTCTGGGGTGTAATTCGATATAACCAAACCCCACTAAAGTAGTATTAGTAATAGTATGGAGTACAGGCTGTAGAACTATGATTAGATTTGACGCGCCTCAAGTACATCCATTACAATAAACAATTTTCTGCCTCACTAGTGATTGTTTCTACCCGAACTATTTTTACCTCCAGGGTGCTTATTTGGCGTCTAAGGAGTCCGGAGACTAGACTACTACATAGTTCCTTGATTGAATAACGTAGTTGGAGGTCTACGAGGGAAAAAGTACAGTAGAAATATTTTATTATTTCAAAATAGCGTGACTGAAATTTTCAAATTTCCTTCAGGGGTATTAACAATTCTATTATGTATTTACCCAATACAATTTCCTCCTGGATGGCAGGAGGATACGGTTTGCTTTTGAGATTGGGGTCGGTGTTCTCGATTAAATTCGACTGAAGCCTTTCATACGTCCGTACGTACGTATTTGCTGAATTTGATAATTAATTCAACGGGAGGGAAATTTGAAATTGTAATTAGTGTAACTGGAAGGATTCTAGCGGGAGACGAAGATTTCCTTTGTAGTTGGGAGTAACTAGAGTTATGTTAGTTATTGAGGCTTGTCCGCCTAGACATTTCCCTCGTCCTTTATATTATTTGATCATTCCTCGTCTTCAAAGGAAATTCCTTCCCTTAATTTCCCGATGTACAAGGAAGATAGATGAGAGAAAAGTACAATGGAATGCAAACCTGGGCTTGTGAGTAGCTCGGCGGCATCATGTTGACGGCTTGACGGTAAATCTTGATGGCAGCTCTTGGGTCATCATCCTCTTCTACGAGTAATTTCCCAAATCTTAGCAAGGCTGAGACTTTAGCCTCAATGTGGTTCCTCAAGTCTTTTACTCCGTCGTCGGTTAATTGGAAACATGTCTGGTAGACTTCCATGGCGTCTGTGACTCTTCCCAGCCGAGTTAGCACTTGCCCAGCACTCACGTAAGCAGCTGTATATGGAACAAGAGAGAAACCAATTCAGACCAAAAACCAATCAAAACCACAATTAATGTCTCTCCCCACGTCATAATTGCTTCAATCCTTTCCTTCAAAGAAACAGAATAAATACGCTCCACTCGGCTCAGTGCTTCATCCATCCTCAACCTCCTGGGTCTTACAGCACTACTTAATAACTTCCACCCGTACATCCTCTAAATTCCTCATCTAAATTAATAACCCAATCGAGTAAGGCTTATTATGCAGGTCTGTCCGTCTGGAGGACTAAATTCCTTCAAAAAAGCACTTGAAGGGTCAAATTGTTAATTCCACCTTAAAAATAATAACCAAAAATTTAACTGCTTATTTTGTGAATATGTCAGGATTATTTCCTTCGCGCAGATTCCATGACCAAATTTCTGCACTTTCTCCACGAAGAAAGCACAGAAAGTTCTAAAACGGCAGAATCTCTTTCGTAATCTACCTGGGCAAAATCTGTTACAATGTGAGCTGACAATGACTTTAATCAGGCCAGAAATTATTCACAAAAGCAAAAGCAATCAACAAAAATGATTAGATTTCCTGAACAGAAGTTCACGTGGACACGAAAATCCATGCAAATATACACTTTTACTTTAAAGCTTGCAATAATGACCACCAGTATTAGGTAATAAGCAAAACCTTACAGCCAGTGCTTTCTCCATTCGGTGAAAGTAAACTAATATTTTAATACAAGCACAAATTGTAAACTTGAAATAATAAACTAATATTGGAAGTTGAAACTGAAATATGTGTATAATACGAGTAAATAGAAAACCGTTACGTGCTGGATTCGAATTCACTGTTTTCATTTTCTACGGTTATAATTAACATTTCGCTACAATTCACATTAAAAGTAGTTGTAAGAATAGGAAATCCGAGATCTGCAGTTTTCTTTTTGCTTCGTCCTGGTTGAGTGTGTGTTATTTACATTCAAGTGACTTTCATTTCCGTCCTGGGAGTACTTTGTGGAGAAAGTATTTAAAAGAGAAGCCTGACTGGTCTTCCCTTTTATTCCATGCGTGCCCATAAGAAAAAGAAGGCCCAAAAGAAAAAAAATATCAAAGGGTTTGAGCTAAATAGGTAAAAAAAAGGAGGCGGTTTTTCCCTATGCTTTTTCCCTATTACTTCACGCCTCGCCGACTTCATAAAGCTTTTTCCAAATGAGATCGATAATAGAAAAACCTATTTACTCTCCCACCGTCGAGGAAGTAATAGGCAGCTACACACCACATTTTTCTATATGAGGAGAAAAAATCCTTCGTCCTCAACTTCACACACTCCAGTTGACGGGATCAAAAACTTTTCTATTAACGTAAGAAAAACCTACCAAAACTGTGCTCTCGACACAAGAAACCAAAGCACGAGTCTTTACGAAAATTGGAGAGTCCATTTAAAGCTTATGAAATAGAAAAAAAAATACCATGCGGAAAATTTTAATGCGGTGTAATCATATATATTTTACTATTACTCCGCAAAATCTACCTCTCTCACAAGGAGCTGGATTTGTGTGTGAAATGTAAAGGGAAAATTTTACGACGTTGGAATTCGTTAGATTTTTTTTATTTTGTAGTCCTTTGCATCCTGAACAACTTTTGTGAAGGTCGTACCTCCAAAAGTAAACCGTTTGGCCGCCAGAAATACAAAAATAGGCATGTGCGATGACGTAGAGTGAAAGCCAAGGTGGAAGTCAATGAACGCCATCGCACATGCTCACCTGTATATTTCTAGCGGCCGAACGGTTAGACTTTCCGGGGTATGACCTTCACAAAAGTTATTCAGGATGGCAAGGTAAAAAATCCAACGAATTCCAGCGACTTACATTTTTCCATAAGGTGTATGCCTTTCCTTTCCAGGCAATACGCCATGGCATAGGATAATTATTAAATCACGGCGGCTACTCGTAGTAATGAATTCGTTCTCAGAGGACACTCGTATTTATTTTACCCGAAATTTTCAGGTGAGTTGACATCCGAATCGTGTCCTTTGTTAATGTAGAAATTCAAATGTACCCTAGGAGTGGGGTGCTGGTGACACTAATGTGTTTGCTCGCCAAAGCACAGGACCTTTAATTGCGGAAGGTGTAAGTGCTCTACCGTGCCAATTTATTTGGAGACTTTCTTGTGTGTAGAATGGATGGTTCTGTCTACCTTTGGTCCATTACTGTCGTTCCTAATTACCCATGCAAAAGGTGTCGGGTGTAATTAGTTTCTTTATGTCCTACTTAGAAAGGTAAGCCTAAAATTGTAGAATATACAATTACGAGCGATAAATCACTTGGTTTCAGGGGTGAACAGAACACAGAGTCCATGAAGACTTCTCTCCATGGTGAAATGTCCCCTTGAATTGTTTATCATAGTTTTGCAAGAGCCTACATATGTATGCTAAAGCTCTGCATAAATGCATATTAATATCGCCCACCAAATTGCGTGTGGAACTCACTCACTACTACTCCCCGTAACTATTAATGTTTCATGGGTGTCTGTGACCCCCCTACAGTGCAGTGCAGTGTCTCTTGGACGCACGTGTAACACTACAGAATTAAAATTCACGGAATCTGAATTTCCGATCCTTCATATTGTCAGCTTTTCAACTCGTTTAAAATGATTTAGTAACTTAATTTATTGTCTCAGTGATTTGGACTCATGACTTTTCACAGACATTAATCCAATTAACAAACGAAGTGATTAGTTGAATTATTCATGGGATGTCAGTACGATTCCATTGATTTCTCACGGTTCTGGCCTCCTGAATTTCAATAAACCCAACCAAATTTTATTTGTATTTTGTGTAGTGGAAAAAATCGTTGAAATATTAAAACATTTGTCAGAACGAAACAAAATATGGATTAAATGAACCGACTTTTCTTATCTTGGGTTAAAATCTTAGATCAGTGAGTTCGACGTCACAAATCTGCCACAAATTTTACTTCTCCTTTTTTCTTATTATTTCAGACTCTTCGTATCGTCAGTTTTTTTTTGTGCCGAGTACTCTAGACTCCTGAGTTTTCTGTATCATTTCTTGGTTGGAAGAGACTCACGTACGTGCTTGAAGTCTCTCCTCAGGTCTTGAGAGTGAAAGTCGTCAGAGAAAGTAGTTGTGCGATGCCGTGAGAAAAGGGTTGTGTTGAGGAACCATGAAGTCACCTCCATTGTCTTGATGACTCTTGAGCTGAGGAAATGTTGAAAGAAGCTAATGATATTACACTAGACGTACGTTGTTCTTGGTTCTGGCTCCATTCGCTCATAGTCCTAGTCCTGGAGAAGGTAGTTCTTGGAGGAATAAATGTGTGTCGGACGGAAGTGCTGGAGAAGAGATATGAGGGAGAGTGATGATGAATGATGTGGAGGGGCAGTGTGGTGGAAGATACATCAGTTCAAGACGACCAGGACACCCTTTTTCAACGCCAACCATCAGTCATCCCATCCATCCATCCTTCCACCCCACCCTACGCCAGTCACTTTTACACTCACAAACATTACCCTTCCCCATTATCCCACGCCACTAACAAATAAAAGATTCAACTTGTCCACGTGGCTAGTCTAATGGGTGTGTGACGTCTCTGCGCAGTGTCATGAGAGTCGGGCCAGGTCCATTGGGTCACTGGTTCTATTCCAGCCTCACTCATTTCCAGAAACATCGTATGGCTGCATGTTCACAAGTCGCCTCGTCTCCTAGCTCCATGTAATGTAGTAAACGTGCGACTTATCCTACGAGATTGTGCATGCCGCAATAATTTAGTGTCGAATCCCATGTAGAGTGTAGTGAGCGTTGGGCTATGTCCCTTAGTCGTTTGTTCGATTCTTACTTCGCGCATTTCAAAAATCGGCTCGCTAGGTCATCACTTCCTATAGTCATTCTCTCTTGTACTCAAGACATTAGAACACTAGTACACATAAATCGAATAATTTACGGATATATCGAACAAACGAACTTATATATTTGTGTAGTCATATTTGTAATTCATGCACAGTCCGCTCGCTCTAAGATTTCATAAATACTTTCACCGACTGAAAAAGGATACTACAGATGGTGGACTAGTTGAATTATTGTGGAGATCTAAGTTTGATTACAAGTTGTCAACACACTCACACACATACACAAGTACTTCGGATTCAATTTGGATCGGAAACAGAGAGAAAAGACTGGGCGGATCTGGAAGGAGTCAGGATGGCCCTACCAGCTTAAACTCACCATCTGTTGCTATTGTATTCCACAACATCTAGGAAAGGAACCAAGATTTCAAGTGCTACTTCTTTGTGTGCCCGTCAAAAAAAAGAGAAGGAAATTGTAATACATAGTAGTACATGTATGGTTTCTTCTCAAAAAGAAAGTCTGTTCCCAGATACGATTCCGAGCCGACCCACCGGTTGGTCGCCACTGTACTACATGTACAAGATCATATGTTACAGTCAATTTCTCGTTTCAAACCGTACGGCTTTTTATTATTTTATTTTACGAGCTATTACGGATGGCATTTGAACCGTTGTGATAATTCACCACATCTTATACGTTTATAGTAAGCAACCACTGCAAATGATAGTTTGAATTGTAATACTAAAAATTTGAGAGACAAAAGAAAAATACACCTGGACTAGAACATAGACACATTAGGGAGTTCTGCTGTGATCTGTAATCTACATACAGTTTTGAAGTCGTGGTGCAGGAGAAAAGCACACGATAATCGAGATGGAGAATGAAACTTGAGAAAATTTATAGGAGACCGACGTTCACTTCTCATTCCTTGTTCTGCTCTGCCCTTGCACAAGACATGTCTGAAGAAACATGGGAAGGAGTTCCAAGTCCTTCTAGTTTCAAAGGAGAAAGGAAAAGAAACAAAATATTTCTTAAGAATAATGAGGGAGGAGCCCCTTAAGAACAGCTCCCATATTTTACTACAAGAAACTCAAAAGTAATGGGAGATATGTGAATATTAATGAGAAAATTCCTCAACAAATTTCTTTCTTCTTTCCACGTGCCTTCCAGTTCTTTCTCCCACGACTTACTCTACCAAAACATGGCACGAACAGTTTATGCTTTCTCTTTCAGAATATTGCGCAGTATACACAATACTCTAAGTCGGGGCTCAAAAATAAAAACAAAGTTGAAAAATACTGCATACGTAAATATTTATATTTTGATTGTCTTATATTCCAGACAACCCTCTCAGTATGTCTGTATTTAAAAAGACGACATACATTTAATAGGAATTTGTCGTAGAGCGTGTTGAAACATTGTTGAGTATTTTATCGCAAAAGTTAAGTTGTTTTCTATTTGGCCTTAGGAAGATACCCCTAGTAGAAGGAATAACCTCCATTTGAGAATAAAATATTTTAATGTATCCATCATTTAAGAGAAACCAACTAATATGTATGTATCTGACAACAAGCTTAGTATTTGGTTCAAAAAGACCACTGGAATTATTATGACTTTGACCAAAGTCGGGCAATCAAAATTAGTGGCCGGAAGCGGGAATCCTGTGAATATATAAAGCTTGAGTTTGAAAATTCCTAACAAAAGTTAATATATTATCATTAATGTACGTCTGGCGTCACGGCCAAGAACATTTTGGGTTGTTAAGAAAGAGGAGGAGGAAGAAGAAGAAGAGACTGCACGGGGTGGGAACAAAATTTAGTACTTGACCCTTCAGACGCAGGAGAGAAAGTGGGAATTAAAGTTGGCTAACGTGTTAATGTATTTTGTCTTTCCTTTAATTATTCCAACGTAATTGCTTCCCTTAACTCCGAGAGAGAACATTCCACTTCCTCACTCTTCTTTCTTTCCCCAAACTCGAATCCATATATTTTCCCTAGCCAGGACTTTCTCTTACTTTTAAAAGCTTTCGTCTTGCGTAATTCAAGGAGTTTGGAGTCAGTCCTAATAAAATCCTAATGTTAATGCTCCGCCTTCTCTCTCTAAATTCCAATACAAATGAATCCAAACATAAATACCTACGTTATACTTAGGGACTGTCTAATTGTAAATTACAATACAACTAACCTATATCAGAGACAACCCGACGCCCTAATTCATGGCTAATTACCCTGAAACTTCATAAAGTTTCCCGCTTTCTCTAAATTACTTTTGAGTGCACCGGTATTACTATAATAATCTATTTCACTAATGGAATACAGGCTAGTACTTCTCATATATCAGACCTATTTATACCACAGAATTACGTCTTCCTTAAATTTACGAATTCAAGATTTCTCAATTTTTCTTGGAGAAACATTTTTGGGCCAAATTGTTTCAGGAACTGAACTTTCTAATCGTAGACCCAATGTTCCAATGCTCCGATGTTGCAAAAACAAATTCTGATAGTCGAACGACAGAACTTATTGAACGCCCCTCGTATATTGCGCGTTGACTGCGTTGCACCTTCCTTAAAAAATTTTTGTTGATAGCGCGATTGTTCGCAATTTAATTAATTGGACATTAAATGCAGTGAACACAATTGAAATTAAAGCGTCACGAACTGTATCCGTACACCGGTGATATTAATGTGACAGTGCGACTACTGTAGTTAATTTTCCCTTCCAATTTCACTCGCACCCGTTCGCAAGGGCGGGATCCGTGCTGGTGTATAATTATTGGAATCGTTCGGGTTACGCTAAAACAAAAAAATAATCCTAATCTCAATGATTTTTTAGAACGAATTATTCCATGTTGTACACGGATGAGGAATGTGTACTTATTTCTGCATGCTCACGTAGTGCAGTGCGTACAGACTTAACATGCATAATCATGTTGCAAATTAGAATGCAAATCCGTATTCAAGTAACCTCATTATACAATTCGCGTTGACAAATGAAATAAAATTTGATGACGGCTTATTAATCGCACCTGTGTCTCAGACCTAAGGTTCAGACAGGTGGACACGGATTTAATAGACTTGAATCACATGCAATCAAAATTATTTCTTAACTACATGGTTTGGCTAAGCCTTTGCAATTTACACACATGGAAATTCGCTAACGGTTCTCCTCTTTTTCTAATAATAACTAGAACCAAATATTAATACGTATGTACGTGGAAAAGGTTGATTGGGCTGGACGCATGAAATCGTCTAATTAAGATTGCGGTGGGCGGGGTTGCCAGATGTTTCATACGGAATTTAATATTCTTCTCGTATGTACGTGTCTCAGGGGTCAGGTCAAATTAAAAAATATACATATATTCAAGTGCCTTTTCATTTTGACCCCTCCCCCCACGGAGAAAGAGAATTTGATATTAGAGAGCTAACGAAACTTAATTATAGCAACATTTTTCAAATTCCCAAGTAAAAATGACACTAAATTGTCAAGGTACAAATTTGGACAAATTTTTGATGCCTCAGAAGACATTTAACTCGCCTAATTTGACCTGTTACCGGAGACAGTAAACTTTGAATCCTAAAACAAAAGGGTTTCCTTGATAAAACTTCAACTCTTTCACCACAATGCTGAAACCTACACATGAGGTAGGAGTGTTATTAAAAATAATAAGGAGGTCTCTCTTCGCTGGGAAATTTTATAATTAGATGTCTGAACAAATATTTAGGTTATAGAGTTTGAATATGCGCAATTATTTTTGTTTATAATTGCTTGCTCTACTGTTTGCTTACATACAGGTTTGAATGAAAGATATTTGAACGTAAACAGAGTAGAGACGGAGGATTTCTAAATATTGTAATACATAGTGCATGGCGTGCGTTGTCTGAAGACCCTTGCCTTCCATGTCCTTACAGAGTAAATATCAAAATTTATTGCACCCTGCTGTGGTTTTTCCGGAGTTTCTAAGATTTGGACATATTTCTGAACCATCCATCATAGGGAGCATCCAGAGTCGTGGTGATGATTCATCTTATAGGATGGATACCTAAATGTAAATATTCCTGGCTTCCCTCCGAAAATTTAGCATCAGATGAGTAGTATGTAGGGACCATGCCAGGCGGCACCCATGCCCACCCATGTTGGGAAGGACCCACCCATGCTAGCCTGTGT
>JAQFYE010000172.1:0-49588 GCA_034694305.1 Protaphorura glebata | reverse complement strand
TTATCGCTTTTTCAATTCCAAGCTAGGCCCCATACATTGGATATATGGCTATATAGAGCACTCGCTATAACCCCCCTCGATTTTCCTATCTCGATCCAGACTAGCTGCCGGGGTCTGCGTCCAACTCCCTGTTTTACAGAAATTACACGGCAAATTTTAAAATTCCCTCTCGCCAGTCCAATTGTAAAAATGGCGTCCCCACGCTCACCGATTTATCGATTAGAAAGAAACTGTTGATGTTGCTATTACAGTGTAACCTGTCCAGAGCGATTCGGTTGACCATGACCACAAAAATGTGGTCATGGGGTGCAGGTTGTCAATCTTGCCGCCTTAAGTCCCCGGATACACATCAGGTGAAATAAGACCCGGAAGTCCAAGCCATAATGTCCTCCCTTAGTCCAGGTGGTCGCTGGAACAGGTTTCAATTTTGTCACCTCAAAATAATGAAATGAAGTAAAATTGATTCTACAGACGTTCTGAGCCATCCAGTTCAGTTGACATTGTTACAAATTCTACATTTTATCAGTAACTACACGTTATTTCTTATCGTTATCATTTTAAACCCAAGATTAGTATTTCATCTCATTCATTTTGATTCTTTTTCAGAAGGGCTGATAAAGAAGAAAAACTGAAGAAAATTCATTGGATGTATGGTATGGCAATGTTCACTGTTCACATGTACGGCCTATCACTGCTTAGACTCCAACTGCTCACTACTGGTAGACTGTCAAGTGCTTGGTTGGAGTGGTTTACCCCGTGGAGGCTCAGTCGTGTTTGGAGTGTCAGACGTTCAAGAGTTGTCGGCGCTCTTCTGTGTGATTCCTCGTGCCGGAACAACGTGTCGTGTATCGGCGACAATTATTTTACAGCACTTGGTGTCTACAAGAAATACATAAATTTTAAATAAACAATCAGTACAAAATTTTGAGTTTTTTCCCTGAGAAATTTCTTAACACACATGTTCAAAACGTTTTTGATCGGGCATGCCGAAGAACCCAGGAAACTTTTCCCGGTGAATGTTGACAGATACAATGTGTAATGATTTTGTGGTGAAAATACTTCATATTTCAGAAAACTGTCACTGGGATATTTTGGACCAGCTATTAAATTGAGCAAAACTGATCATAGTGAGAAATACTTTACTAGTTGATAGTTGACTACAAACTTTCTCAGATTTGAGATTTGATTTTGAATGAAATTGACTCAATACATAATGACTGGACATGGATTTTCGTGTAGAGTAAGAATGAGTGTTATAAAATTGACCACTAACTTTTTGGATCAATTTGAACTGTCACCAAACGTGTGAAAGACAGTTGTCCCTGACGAAAATCGTAATCTATACCTGCCTTGCCCGAGTTTTTGTTTGTTGAGGTTTTACTTCCTGGGAATGGTGACCGAAAAGACTGTGAATTATGAATTATTGATGACAGGTCAAGTCATCGCTCTGAATAATTGAAGTTCGACCGGTGAAGATATACCTCAACGCGATACGCGATGTCAAGAAGAAAACAGAGCAACCCGAAACCTCTCAAATGTAAGTCAAACACTTTCACTCGTTCTATGCAGTGCAGTAAGCAAAGCAGTGCTTAGTGCACTAAACTATTATTATTATAAGCGATCGGACGGTAAAAGGTGAAGACCTTTTGGAGCGAAAACAGGAAGGGCAGATTACCTCATGTCAACAACATTCGATTGAATTCATAGTTCATGTCCGATGTGGACAGGAATAGTGGTTTCTATGTATACTTCGATTGCGTGCTGAAACAAATAATGTGACACGCTTTTCATCGTTCGATCCACACCTAGTTTATTATGCACTCTCAGTGGGCTAATTGCAAGGAGAAGGAATGAATGGAAAACGTCACTCGTTACAACCCTATGAAAAATGTGTCGAAACTGAAGCAAACGAATATCGTCCATACGTGCATGGTAGGATTTTTTAGGAAAATCGTGCAGAAAATGGCATATCGTTTATCTCATTTTAATAGTGTAGAAATTCAGGCTGGCACCAAAATGAACATGATTCTGACATGCGTAATACGAGTTTGAGAAAAATTAAAATATGAAGAAAAATTGAATAATCCATCACGCCTGGCAATTTTATTTTTGTCGAAACTAAAACCAGAAACGGTTTAGAAAATATTTTAAGGTCATAAAGAAAACGACACTAACTTACGAGATTTCTGTCATCGGTGGAACCACTGGTTATCTTGGCATTGCGCTCATATTTCGCTGTCATATTAATTTATCCGACCTCATGATAGCCTTGATTATAAAACCGTTTGAGGCGTAATTCGGGAATCCCAATTGAACTCAACGGGGGGTGGGATCATACGGTGAGGGGTTTAAAACCTCGGAACAACACGACCATGCAAAGGTAGTGGTGAGGAATTTTAGGAAACAATTAATGGAAGGATAGATTAATAGTTTTCCTTGTTAGATGAGCGATTTAATTGTTATCTACGACTTAATTAGCCTTAACTGAGGTTGTATGGAATAAGATGACTACTTCTACTATTATGTACATGCACATAACTCATGCTCTTAATTAAAGTTTTGCTGGTTACTGACTTGACTGTTAGTGCTGGCTACATTTAACTAAATTGTACTCAATAATAAATGTACATAGTGGTTTTCTTGAATTGCTGTTTGATTGCTGTCTCTGATAAAGAATAGGATAGGGTAAAGGAAGGGTTACTGACAAGGAAACTACTTTTCATAGAAAAATCAGAACGACGCAAATATTAACCCGTCAAACTAAATGATCACGTCGCCAACATTTAAAATTTTGTATCATTGCTAGAAATTTTTGAAGCCAATCTTACCCTGCAAGGTATATTCTGCTGAAACCACTTTACATAGAGTAATGAATAATCCGAATAAAATTATATCTACTACCGATAGATTCCTAGCCTTAAACATGACGCCTTAAATGACTAATTCTGGACATCTTGAGATTTACATGATGAACGATTTCCTTGTAGATAATAACTTCTATACGAGCAATGTAAATCGAAGAGATAATCATCTCAACATTTCCCACTAAAAGTCCTGATTTATCTTTGAATCTACTTTGACTAAAGCTACTACTACTCTCATCCACCCATTTCAACACAAAATATTATATTTTATCATTTGTCTGTGTAAGTACACGTGCATAGATCACAGTACAACGTACAAGTTTTAGTGGACAAGCAATCTCATCTCTTCGTCGTCACAGAAGATTACGTTTTATAGTTTCCGTATTTTAAGCATGCGTTAGGAACAGCATCGAAACGGCAGATGAGTGAGAGATATTCGGTGGAAGAATTTATTATATGTCTGTTATAATATTTCATGTACGCAGGGCACGCATAATGACAGAGAAATGCAGGTGTAACACAATTACATAGTCCGGCCAGAGACTATTCCTGTACGGGGTAGTTCATCATATTTGGTTACGTATCTATTCTAAATCAAAATGTTCATTTTGTGTTGATATTATAAGGAGGATCTAACTAGTAATCGTGAAATTCAAGACCAGAAATATCGTTAGTGAAATATTACCCCTGGACAATTCGCTAAAAAGCACGGATTGAATAGGATATGATTTGTTTCTATTAAAGTTATCAATTCGATAGCTCAAATAATACAATATTAAGGTATCACATTGACATTGACTCATCAGTGAGGTCGCTCCTCTCGATTTCTAGATGGGAACATTGCCCGAAACAGATCCAGCGGCTCGAATTTTTAACCAGATGAACATGCCTACTAACCTGATCATCGGTCCTGATAGAAGCTAATTGTTCAAAATCAATGTAGAAATAATTTTTCTAAACGGGTTTCGCAAAAAACCCCAAAAAACCCTATAGTAACTTCAGTATACTTTTCCAGAAAATACAAGAAATTGGTTAAATTCTTTCTACGATTTGCACAAGCGCAGGAAAACCCGATTTAAACCGTACGCATTTTTGAATCACCCTGTATAAACTGAATTTCTGAAAAAGAGTTGCGTTTATACAAACGTTGGACTTCGTAATGTCGCGTCGCGTTGGTTCTGTTCTGTTCTGTTATTATCTACAAATGGGAAGCATTCGTGTGTGGAAGAGAGACGTGATAAAATCTTTTCGAGTCCTGAGCAGAAGTTAGATAAGAGTATTTGCTGTCTGCGTACCTAATTTCCTTGATCGAATCTCTCCTCAGCCCTTCAGTAGGAGTAGAACCCTAGTATGCCTGGAATGAGCTCACCGCTTTAATTGGTTGAGATTATTTTGTTGTAATTATTATTATTATACGTTAAGTACACACGTATAAGGTAAATATACCCACGTACTACTTCGTAACTTCCAACTTCTAGAAAAGACCTTACCTTAGATTATGTGATGTGATAGAGATTCCTTTGATTAGAATGTAAGGTAGCGTGCATTCCAACTCCCGTGCGTGTTTGACTTCACTGGAAGAAAAAGGAATATTCTTGCGTTAGTTTTGGAAGGAAAAACATTATTACGATTACGATATATGATTGCGATGGATGGAGAATGCAGCAAGGGAATTATTAGAACCAGAGTTTATTTTCACAAGTTGAATTTTGACGGTATGGTCAGCAAAAAGTAATGCTTTTTAATCCAAGGATTTACCACTTCATCTTTAGTGGAGTTAATCATTACGTGGCAAGTCATAATTTATGTATTGCACAGAAACACAAAACAATTCTATTGTTTCATTCCGTCGCAACGACATTGTGCTGCATTGGTGGGCTTTTTGGGTGCCAGCTGGAGTGCGTGTGGTACTACAACGTGTAGTGGAAATCGGAAAATTTTAAGTGCATTTCTGTTGTAATACGGAAAATTGAACATTTTATTCAGAGATTTCAACCGATTTTGTCATAATTTGCCGACTGGGGTTTATTATTTCAAAAAAAGCATCAGTCCGATCCGAAACTCTATCGTCCTGTATCTGTATTTTATACCTTTTCATTTTTGTATTCCTGTCAGATCAGATAAGTAGTACAATTTGGATCGGACAACCCAGAGATCTAATCCGATTTGCTTGGCTATCTTCCTTTTCCGGTTATCAGATCGTACACATCTGGAGTTAGCAGACGTAATAACAGATATATTTAGTTTGTTATCTGATCCGAAATTTTCAGGTCAGATAAGCCAATGTCAGATAAAATCGGTTTGGCGTCTGTCGAACAGTCTTTGCGTGAGAGGTCTGCAATTTCTCTGATAATTTATACCTCGTAGCTAGAATTTTGGTCATCATGAGCTGGGATGAGTAGTATTTATCGTATCGGTTGATTTTATAAATATATCGTATTATGAATTATGACTCCGGATTATGTAGACTGTTATCGATTCAGCCAATGCAATGGGACGAGTAGTGGTATGATTCGTAATGTGAAATGTTGTGAATTAGAGCTGGCATGGCTTTTTGGCGCATTGTCAAATAAGAAAGAATAAGAGCATACTGTTCGATGATGATGAATAATCCTGACTGACTATAAGGAAGCTTTAGCCTCGTCAAAAGAAAAAATTAATTGAACTACTGCCTAATTAGTACAAGCTCATTTCAACTTCTCGTAAGTTATTAGATCGCGTGGAATAATTACACATTTTATTTTCTATTTACTCGTGACTTGCCAACAGCAGAGCTTATATGCCCATGCATGTACTTGAGAATGAGGAGGTTCCTATTTAGAGGGAGGTATAGGAGGAGAAAACTCCTTAGAATGATTTGTTAGTTTACTTGTTTTGACAGTTAGAATTATTGCTTCTTGAAAGGCTTCATTGGACGTTTAGACAATTAGATAGCTATATAACATATGTTCACAGTATGTGGAGAGCACTTCAAACTCCACATCTCCGTTTAGATCCAAAATGAATTTATATCCGAGGTCACAGTGCAGTTCAGTTGTTAATCTACTTGCTTTCATAACCTCCTTGATCTACACAATGCACTGTAGAATATACATTTGAACTAGAACCAGAACAAAAGCTAGGGTTAAATATTATTACTCGCCATAGATTTATTGCCTTGTCTTCCGTACACTGCTATACTCCACTAATAGATTCAAACGAGATAACCCATTATTATAATTCACCCACTTCAATCCTAACCCTTTTCCTTCGCGTGTATTGAATTTTACATTATCTCCAGTGAAAATCTACTTCTTGGTGGACAGATTCAGATTTATTTTCTAAACCATCACATCGTTCAACTATCGGCAGGGGAAGTTGATGTTGCGTGCTCTTAACTTTTGAAATTGGAAGCCATAAGAAGCAACTCGCTCAAATTCACCCAAGATAAATTTTAGACGGATTTCTCAGCAGTCATCCCCCCATTTCAATCATTTTCGTGCTGGGTTTATGCACTCTAAATTAGATATGCATGTCCAAAATTACCCGTGAAGTGAAACCGTGCTGTCATTAAACAAAACAAGCATAAAATGGAGTTGTACGATGGAATGCAACTCAATTTTACGTCGTTTGCTTATCCTTCGTTTCCTTCCATCCAACAAATAAACCATACCACCGCAAAGTTGGCCATGGCCAAATTTGAATCATCCAAATTATGTTGCAGTTTATACAAACATATTATAGTATTTTCGGTGTTTCCACTCTACCATTCAGCAAATGTTGACTCGCGTATGCAAGGACGTTCACAGTTTTAATTTCTTTGGAGACCACTCCGCGGGGATGGATTTACACCAGATCGTTGGATTGGGTACATTTTTGATAGGTCGCGCTGGAAGTGACCCCGTATATTTTTGCATGGCCGAAACTCGGGGCGTCAACGACAGGTCACGGTACGGTAACCTACCAATGTGAAATGTGGTGTCCTTCGAGCCGTGAGGTCAAGTAGATGAGTCTAAACCTATGATCTACATAGATACTGGCTCCCATCATTTTGACTTTAGGCAATTACATCAGGACATGAATATTCTCAAATAACATTAGTCCGTCATTTATACTAGGGTCATATGACCTTGCTGCCTTGCTTGGTATGTTCTGGGGTCAATCCTCGGTCCGCATGGCTGTATTTAGTGGTCTATCGGGATTTCCCCTTCTTGAACGCCGAACGCAAAACACGCTTTTTCGGAAATGCGTTGTCGAAGATTGTCAGTTCCTGGGTCGATTTATACGGAAGAATAGGTTTAACTGATCTTGAAAATAGTACTACTAGGTTTGACTAAATTGGTCAAAATCAAAAATGACAATTCACATGACTTGCTCTGAGAATACATACACAGCACAATAATCCCTTGTTTTTGAAAGTGCCTCTCACTTTGCCGAATTCTTAATGTTCTAGTACATATTGCTAAGAAAAGTTTGATTACCGAAACCGGCGCTAGTTAACTTGATAGTACGCAAGTAAAATACACGTATCTATGGAGAAAGTTAAATAAGAAATGGAATAAGATAGGCTAAACTCAATCCCAATGGGTCTCTCGGTGAAATAATATGTTGGTACAGAGAGAGGGACGACGATATGATAAGGTATGGAGAAGTGAGTGCATGGAATTGCCTCCCATGCAGGCATCGCAAAATTATTGAAGAGAAAAGTCATTTGGAGAATTTTGGCAGAATTAAAGTCATGGATTATTAAAGAGTTGAACTGTTGAATAGTTTAAACATGCAAGTACGTTCAGCTGCACAACCCCTTCCGAGCACTCCCCGTACATCGGATATCGGTGCCCAAAAGCTCAAAAACAATGAATAAATATCGATAATAAACTAACGTAAGTGCGTGCTGGTTTTTCATTCGAGGAGTGAGTAAGTTCTTCAATTTCATTCCAGTGGAATTGCATTGTATAAATCCGAGGGAATAAGCCATCAAATCGTTTTCGCCATATCTATCCTTCGACCCACCCATATGCAAACGTATCATTATTAGATTTCCAACTTTTAAGTGAACTACAAGTACTGTACTGACAGTCAGTACTTACTTGTCATGCAATTTCAACTATGTTTCTCTTTTGTGACATGTAACCCGAATTTTGTATGAAATGGAACCCTTTCAATTTTCAACGATCCTGAACTGTGTACTGTATGACATTTCTTACCATGACCACAAGTACCACCTCACATGAAGTGCACTTCATAATAAACTTAAATATTCTGAGAGTATGACGGTAGAATAGAATGTATGTAGGTATGACGTTTAAAAAACCGATTTCGGGGTTTTTGATGAGGACGTAAGTACAGGACGTACGTACATAGACTTTGACATGTACATTTCAAAACCTTGCCTGATTTTAAAATATGAGCTTCTATCTAAACTATTTAATGGGTTAAATGACTGTTGTGTGTCTTTAGATAAGTGACAGTTTAAGTCAAGCTTGCTTATTTACTTCCCTCCTGAGACGACGACCAGTGTGTGGTTCTTCATTTATACATAGTATTATTGGATGGAGGTAACCTACCTGGGAGAAAAGGACGTAATGATGACCCTCCCTTTTGTATTGTACTTATGGTATCGTATGGTGTGTGCCTTTTGTAATTCTATTGTGCTTGGTGTGGGTCCCTCATTATCACATCACAAAAGCCATTACACTTATCCATCTTATTAAAGTAAACTTTAACGTTAACTTATCCAACCATCATCAACAACATGTCCATCCATAGTTTCTACAACGAGGGATGTGCGATGGTGATGGTGACGAGCCAAAGGTTTTTTGGAGATACAGATAGGAATCAGGAAAAATAGGATAAAAAGATCCTATATACCTTTTACCAGTGATGTACGTTATAAGAGTCATGACCCTTGAATTAATCGACACTTGGCTTCGTTCTTTCGCCTCAGGTGAAGTAAGGAATGGAAGTGAATAGTCTGAAGTCTGAAGTGTTCCACCCCATTTATTTATCCCCACAAATAAACAAAGCAACAACGACTTGAAGGGAACAAAAAACAGCAACAACTTGAGTTTAAAGAGGTGTTCACACTTTGTAATAGGACAACAATGCTTAATAGGAACGAATACATCCTATGTACCTTACGGGAAAAGGATAATAATGATAATATAGAGCGATTCACTCACAAGAAAATGATTGAACGGAATTTAACAAAGAAACTTTTACACATACTCATATGCAACATGTGCATACAAGTGCAATTTAGGCTAAGGTGACAAAAATCATGTTTTGTCATTTTTCATCTCGAATTTGTGTAGTTCTCATAATGATCGGGATTTCGAAGATTTCACCAGAATTTGCCTTAAAAATTTGAACCAAAATTGAATCTGACGTGTGCTCAAGATATTTCTTTCTGATTTACACATGAAAAGTAGTTTCCTTGTAAGACCTTATGACAGGAATAAGCCATGTGCATATGTTTGCTGTGTTTTATGAGCCATGCCATGCCCGTAAATTATTGTATTGGATTTGTACTGTATTGTGTTATATTTACATTGTATTATATTGAGAAGTGAACCCTTTAGAGAAGAGAAATGAAACGAAATGTTAAATGGTAACAGTAACAATGAGGGAGAACAGAATAGATATGATGATATGGTTTTTGAGAGATTGAATCTGATTGAAGTTAGAATGAATGTATTGGATGGGATGGAAAAGAAGTAAGGAACGTGGGTTGTATGATCACAATGTCTGATTTATAATGACAGCATAATGACTAGAGCAACAAAGCGAAAAATCTATTATCCTCCTGTCTGATTAAAAGTATGCCTTGCCTGCCTCCAGATTACTTGTCTCTGATAGCCAATCATATTCATGTGTGTAGAAATATAGAACCCGGACGAAAGAACGGACACACATACATTGTATAGCCTCCGCAATTTCATTTGTTATCCTTGTATCATGCATTTAAATTAATAATAACACACCATACACTTTTGATTTGTGGTGTCTGATTGGAATTCATTCGCGTGTCGTGCAGAATATGAGCTTTGGCTTTGACTTTGTAGTAGATTTCATTTTCAAGTATGTAATGGATTTATGCTACAAGAATGTAATGGAATTTTGAGAATGGCAGTGTCACTCATGGTTCTTTCACTTTAAGTAGCAGTGTCACTTATGGTTCCTTCGACCTGGTGAAGGACGCAAACCTGAATATAATTTGTTTACGAAACTCTGTATATATTTTTCGACAAACTACATAGAGGCTGTATCATCCATAAGGACACTTCTTGTTTGTAAATTCTGTCGGTGGTAAGCCGTTTTGGAAAGGATACTGCTTGCTGCTTCTACACGTTAATGTAACAGTCTTAGCCGTCCACGGCACGCCGCGACCGGAACCGCATTATTCACTTACTTTATCAAACATGGAGTGTGATGGTGATGGTGTGGACGTAAGGAATGAGGGATGAACTTAATAATTATATTATGATCTAGTGGGTTGGCTTTTTGCAATAATATATTGGTAGAGGGCTTAGGGAAAGAGAGTGAGAGAAGATTTGTAAGGTAGATTTGGAGAAGCATCTTGAGGCGTGCCTTATTTACATTTCGTGAGAGCTTTTCCTTTGGAATTTGCATTCTGTGTAACCAAATTCGGAGTGATTTTAGTGCAGTGTAGTGTAGTAGACGTACACTAAGTCGTGATAGAGCGGAGAGGCAGTGGTAATTCACACGGTGATTTATTGTTCTTTGAGCCAAATAATAAGGGTATAGTGGAGATGGCGATTAGGTTTTACTTCACTAACATTCTAATAGTTAAGGCAACTGCATTACCGTAGGTGATATGTGGGTTGCAAAATACCTCCTTACTTTAATTTTACAATACATTATATATGTACAGATTAGGTCTGTAATCTTGAGATAGAAAACGTGGTTAAACTATAACGATTCAAAATCCGATACATTCTTCCTTGTTTAAATAAATATTGACCTTCTGGGTGGATCAATACAAATATGGGAATTCAAATTACTGTCGAGTGTGACTATAATTTCAGATAAAAAATCTGGAAAGGGGCCATATTTGGATTAATTGACTGAAATTTTAATATTTGGCTGGATTTTTGATATGACGGAAATGGTATGAAGGTACAGTTCAGCTTGCCCTGGGCGTTCCTAGCCGTGCTATATGTGCCTGCATTACAACATAATGCACTTATGGTCAGTAATTGACATTTACAGGGAATGTATCCAGTGACTGTTTGTGAAATATGGGCTAGCTTTTGACATTGTTCAGCGAAGGTACCCCTGGAAGTAGTGAAAACTCCGATGGCTATGGTAATTAGTGATTAAATCTCAACTTGTAGTATCCTCATTCTATTGTTTAACCATTTGTCGTTTAATCCCTCAACAAAGCAACCCACGCGATATTTGTTGTACAAGTTGTAACTGCAAAGCCTTGGTTAAAACCCTTGATGATTCGTTGAGAAAAGTACACGGAGCGCAGTGCCTTGATGAAAAGAGAAAGTGCGTGTGAAAGAGTTGAGGAGAAAACTTTTTCTCCGTTTTTTTTGGAGGGAGAGAGGAAGGGCTGTGATGGGATGGGATATTGAATCGAATGACAGATAGAGATAATAATGTGTTTGGAGAGTTTGAAGAGGAAAAATGTGTCGACTTAAAGTTCTTCTCACTTTGTTGCATTCTTTTAAATCTCCTTCAAGTCCTTCTATTTCAACTTCCCCTCGCCGTCTCATCCCTTTGACTGACTTGGCATTGACTTCACATCATATCATACCACATCATGACTCCAGTTTGACAAGGAAACCACTCTTTTTGTAAAAAATAGATTGACTCATAAACCAACAACTCATAAATGCACAGAGACTGGTTAGTAGTTGGGAAATATTATTCAGATATTTGGACTAGGCCTTATATTTTTTGGAGTGACCAATACTATACATTATTCGCCTGATCTGTGTTTTACAGTGAAAGCTGTTCCCTTGTTGAATACTTTCTCCAGTCACTTTCACCCTTTTCTGAGCCATGGACTTGGACTACATAGACTAAATTCAGAGCCGTCCTGTTGTCTCTAATCATCAAATAGAATCCTGGCGGGCCTGAATCCTTTACTCACTCACTCTGTCTCTTATTTGACAGTTGTGGATGTCAATCTTACTGCACGGGACCATATCTTCTTTGGCCCATCCATTTAGGCTTTTCCTTTCACTTATCTCTCCAGCTACCCAGTTTTGTCATTGCAACACAGAACAGGCGATTATAAAAGCCCAAAGAATACATCATATATTACAGACTACGCCAGGCCAGTTTCGCACGCCTTCGTTCGACTGGTTCGGTAATTGGTTCCGAACCGAAACCCATTTTTTATAGCCCAGGAGGAATATCCTTGCTTGGTTTCATAATCATTGCTGTTCAGAAAATTCATTCACAAATATGATGGTTTGTTCATTGACTGCCTTATAATCCAGACTTACGTATACGTGATTACGTTTACGTGATATATAGTGTGTACTAATGGTTAGAAGAACTTAACCAGAATTCGGTTCGGCCCGACCCGAGATATTGCCAGGAAACATAGTTGTGGTTGTGAGCAGCGGAAGAAAATCTTTTTCAAAAGAAAACCACCCTGCCTTCCGGAATTTAGACGTGAAAGGAAGATTTCTCTTTACCAACTGAAGAAGTCATTGGGTTTTGAAGTGAATTGCGGAGATGGGGAGGGGCAGACAATGGAATGGCAGCGGTGAGATTTTAAGGCTGGGGATGAAGTAAAATGGGATGAGTCCATAAGAGCAAATTAAAAGTGATCATTGATGGGAGATTTGAAACATCAAACCCGGGTCGGCCGGAAATGAAAGGCGAAGAAGTTGGCGGACGTTGAGTTAATGTTCAAAACCGTTATTACGTGAGATATCACCTTAGGAGTCAACCTGGAATTTCGGTTCAGGGATACGAAACAGCCTTTGGGAGGCGGGTGAACCGCGGGAGGACCAAATCTGTAAGAGATTAATTCCACACGAGTGCAACAAATGTTTATAGAATGAGGCATGGGTGGAATACCAAATATTTTGGTCGGGAGTGGTTCAGTATAGTTTAGCACTTTACCATGTTTTCGTCGTCCTCTGTTTTCGGTGATGGTGATGGTACTTGAACTGAAAGCCTCCCGCCTGTGCCTGATAATGATAACAAAGTCTGGTACAGGCCTTCTGCACAATTTTAACATTCATAATTCTGAGGGCAAGTAAAGTTAAGTGTGTAATCTCGCAGAAAAAGGAAAAAGCTTGTACTGTGCATGCATACTTATTTCCCAAAGCGGAAAACGAAGTCGGATATGATATGGCAGACGGGGAAAAGGATTGGAAGCAATGTTTTCTGTCCTCATCAAATGATCACTTCACTTAACTCAAGAAAGATGTGAAGTCCTCCAGACCAGGGTTAGTTGGATGCCCTTATCGACACTGCAAATACTGACGGATACGGATAGAATGTTCAGGCCATGGCCGATATTGGATATACTAGATAGTGTTCAGTACATTTTGAGTGCTGACTGTCTGTCGTCCTCTACCGAATTAAAGACGTGAAACTGCCACGGGAAATGAAATCCTCGTTCACTACACTGTACTTTGGCGATCCATCAACCCTTCGCATCACTTCATACATACGCAATGAGCTTCAACTCGCCAATCTTCAACTTCTTCCTTTTCTATTCTACTCCTTTCGTACGCCGTAAGCACGTTGGACCGGCCGGGCCTAGGAATTTACCGTAATCGTAGTAGCTTCTAGAGTTGAGGAAATTCCGAATTTGATACAAGTCTCAAAGAGACAGACACTCTTCACTCTTGGTCGAATCACATCAAATCTCCATTTATTAACTGATCAACTCTCATCCATTATATTTTGACTTGACTTTATTTCCTTTCTTTTGAGAGATGTCGTTTGCATTTGGAATCAGAGTTGAGCAGGAAATGATAGTCCGGGCAGGTGATTTTGGAAAATCTCCATTAAATGACACGAATTCACACGTAAAAACTGTTGTAAAATTCACATAGCTCTTTTTATTTGGAAGTTGTCTGAAAGCAGATCGAAGTTGAAATTACGGCCAATGCATGTTCATGAGTGACGAGTGATGCCTTCTGTCGTATTTTGTGTGAGAAATGTTGTTAACTATGGAAATCCCAAAAATTAAAATTACACAAGGATCCCAAAATCCCAAATCTTCGTTTCTCTATTGAATGAAAGTTGAAAGATTTTCACCGTCCAGAAATACTTGGTTTGGTGATACATAATACAATTCTGAATTGAAAATACGGACTAGAAGATACAAGATCGGTTTTTATTTGAAGTTTTTACGAGTCGGTACGGATCCATAATATTTCTAGATTCAGATTCAGGATATACTTAAGTGTACCCGAAAAACCTGTTTGATATTTTACGATCTCCGCTATTTCCCATCAACGTTAGATTTCATCATCCACCCTATTTGTTCAGAACATCTACATTTGGGTTTCCAGTTCCAGTGTACAAAATATCAGTCTGGGACAAAACAAACCATGGTGTTGTCCAAAGCAAGGACGACTATGACTCCATTTAAGGGTTCAACATGAAGGAAATTACGAAATGTCAGGAGAGAGCGGAGAAGGATAAGTTATTGTTTTTGTGAAAGTAGAACATAGGAAAGGATGAGATATTATGGAATGATGATGAATAGAACATTATATGACTAATAATTTCAGTGAGTCAAAACGTGGAGTTGGAGGATAATAGAAATGAAGGATGATGATAGGAACATTTAAGTGTCATCCTTTCCAGGGTTGGCTTAGGGGTGTTGTTTGTGTCGCCAGGCAATATGGAGACATTTGAGTGGATTTCGGAGCAAGATATTGTGTCCATGAACCGTATGGGGAATCGTGTTTCCGAACACTCTGAGAAGATTATGATCATTTATTGTGAACATTGGCAGTAATTTATCTGAGTTATGGCTGATGGTGTCCCGATTACAGGACTTGATGAAAAGGCCATAACATTTTAACAACGAGTCGGTGACTGTTTAGTAAGCGACACACGGTCACTCTCACAATGCCATGTAATGTAATGTTCCCTTCGTCGCCTGGCTAGCATGGCATGTCCTGGACAAGGGAACGCAAAAGGGACGACACTTCATCGCATGAGCTCAAAACATGACCCTTTTGATTCCATTACCAGTCTTTTTATTGCATTTTTTATTTACTACGTACATGTCTTGTGGGCTCGAACGAAGATATTCTCAATTCTCATCTCGATTTACGATAAGTAGTGAGGTGGGTAGGTTAAACTAGAAGTGAAAAGAAAAAGGTACTTAACACAAATGGGTGAAAAATTCGAGGTTATCAAGTCTTCTTGGAGTTTTTACTAATCTTCCAGTTTATTGTCAGGAATACGAAGGATTCGGTTGGTCGCAGATCCTAAAAGTGAAATGCAATTCCGGTTTATTTTGTGGATTCGTTTAATTTTCACGATTTTTGCCGGATTCTAGCTACCCGCGTGGACAAGTCTCACTATATCTCGTACGATTATATACTAAACACGCAAAAGGGGATGAAAATTCCCAATGTAATAATCTACAGCTCGTCTTCGTACTTCATGTATTGAAGTGGTAATCCTCTCAATTATAAGCCCATCAAATAAATGGTGAGCATTACTTCACCCTCCTTACAATCGTAATCGTGCGCACGGATCTCTAATTTCTATTACGACTTCCGGGACTCAATATTGATCCTGCATTTTTTTTAATTCATGGAATATTGGTATAAATGCAATTAAGATAGAAGTTAAATACTCAGGAGGTTTGGTAGGTCTGAGGTAATTCACAGCTGGTGAACTGAAGTTATGCATCTGCTTGCCCTACTGCTCACAGTTCTAGTTTACAGTATACTTCTACTTCATCACTACATTGTAGATTAAATGTAAAGACTTGGCTGTTGGTTGGTAATTGGATTAAGTCGGTTGGTTCGTTAAAAGATGTGGAAGCCACCCTTTTGAGCATTGTGTATCTCCACGGTAGTCCCATTAATTGCAGCTCTCTTCATTTGATCCGCATTGATAAGTCACTTAAATAACATGGACTTACCCACTTTATCTCCTCCCTATCCCTAACAATTCACTTTTTATTTCTTTTTCATCTAAATGATCTTGTTCACTATTTTCTTCTTCTGTCCTCCACTAAGTCTACAAGCAAACATGTGAGCTCATTGCACATGCCAGTCCACAACCTCAATAGTTTTATAGGGCCTATAGCTTATTTATTTGTATTGGCGATATGTGAGGACTTGTCCATGTCGATAGTGGTTCATAAGCATTTCTTCCACCAGATAATAGTCGTGAATCACCTCGAAAAACTAGGGCCGGCGGCCATGATTGGCTTATGGTACTACAGTAGTTCAAAAATATCGTAATTTTAATCTTTTCGTTTTCTTACTGAGTTTACGTACGTGGACGTTGGTCTTCTTGAATTTCAAAGGGTGCTAATTAAGGTAGCTCTCCGTTACGTCTACCTTGCGAGACGAAGGATTGTTATGCTTTGCTTCCTCCATTGTCTCTCATTATAATCTACTTAAGATGGCTCCTGATTACCTGACTGATGACTGATCATATCAGAGCCAGTCTCAGTGCAGTGATGTTAGACTGCACATGCACTGAGCTGTTTTGACTTCACACCGTGATGACTTTTACGACAAGTAATAAAACGGAATCATGCTTTAGCGTGTTCATGCCTTGCTTGGTGGTGTTGACCAATTTAAATAAGATGGGATAGAATTGCATAAAGAGAGTGGACTTCACACGGAGAAAAATATACTTAAAGATCAAGATATAAGTAATTAAGGGAAGATAAAGTGAGCGATTTTTTTTGTGAATTTGAATTATATTACACAGTGCTCCCTTATCAGGGCTTTTTTTCGCATTATATTACTCAGACTGAGAATGCGACTGTGTCCTGCGGTGAGCGTTTGGCCGTGTGACGGTCTGACATCCTGTGGGAATGCAGATTTTTTGGAGGCAAAGTAAAACGATTCCTTCCTACGGTCCACTGTACATTTGCATTACCACTCTATGGAGTGCTAGCAAGTAATTTTGCACAAAATGCAAGTGGGAGTAAATGTCATAATATTATCTTGGCGGCGTGCCTTCAAGTTTTACAAGGGGGGATATCCGAAAAATATGTGGGTTATTTCCGGATAGTATTTTGTCATAATATCAGGACGTATTGCACTGTATGCCAATTCTTTTTTGGTATTTCGCGGTAAATACTATACCAATAACATCCATGACCCAAGGATTCTGTCTGTCTGTCACGATCACTCCTCTCACTGTACCCCAGCATTACAATCAAATGGAAATGGACTTCACTTCTATGTTGCTTGCCTAGACGGATCCACCTGGTTCGTTTTTGAAGCACGGGTTTAAAAACATGTGGGTCACAGAACATGATATAGGGTTTACATGCCCCATAAAATATGTTCCTTTAGAAAAGCCTATCGCCCGACCGGGTTGAATTTAGCAATGGTAACCAAAACCACCGTACATACATAGCCGCTGGGATGTCATTCTGTTGCACTAGAATGATGGTGGAAGTTTGGAAAGGGAAGTTTTATCATGATTAGGAGAAGAGAGCACTTATTACAGTCATAGTTGAATATTAATCTCGGACTCGCAATGATTTCCGAGATGATAAGGAAGGAAGCCACGAGAGTTTGAATGGCACGGCATGGCGATGGCATGGTCGTCGTGGAGCATTTGGACTATGTTCCATCTGAACGACTCTGATAAAAGTTTAATATTATATTATCATCATGAGAGGAAGGGCCCCTGCGTGGAGTGAGTGGAATCTGGACAGATAGCACCAACTAACTTCTGTATTTCTAAACTAACTTGGTGTACTCGTGTATGTCGGTCAGCTTGTTCACATTTAATGAAATGAAAACGCTTTTCATTTACATGAGTACATTTCGTTTTATTTTTTTAAGACATGACATCTTCATGAATATGAATGTTTCCCAGGCAGTCCAACCAAGTCGCAGCGGTTGCGATTGCGATAGGTTTTTTCTCATACATCATGCATGCTCAGACTTTACAATGAGGTTGATTTTCACTGATATCAACATTGATGGATTAATTTTTCCATCGCGAATTTTCAGAATCTTAGGTCATGGGGTATTTATTAAACTCGTAAAATAATTGTCAAAAAAGTTCATTCTCAGCGTCAGCAGGTGGCGATTTCAAGTTATCACATTTTCTCCCAAAAGCTTTGAAATATATATTTCGGCTTCAGCTATTTGTGCAATAACAGAATTCAGGAATTACATATACATTACTCGTCAAATAATGTCTTATCATGAAAGACAAAGCCCCAACCTTGCAATGAAGGTTCAGAATTTACCTCATTTGACGAATGCATTACTGCACTACCACTATCCCAATGTCTTTTTAATCATCATTGGGCATCCTCGTGGTATCCGACTTTTCTACCCTATGGACACTTTACTCAGTTATGAAAGCGAGAGTGGAGAAACCAAATGCGTTTGCAAGTTAGAGGCTTGACAGTATAGGAAAATTCGAGCATTCCATAAGAATAATTGTAAAGTCATCAGAAAAATTAACATTTTAAGGATTCACCGGAATTTAAGCCCCGAGAACATGAGGAAGTGAAACAGACACATTTTCTAAAACGGGGACTCGGCTATCATGGTGTTGCCTGCTGACTTGCCATAATCGCCACACCCTCTTCACATAAACCATTAGCTTATCTTTAGCAATCAAGCTGATGTTTAAAAACTTATATCGCCCACACGTAACAGTGATACTTATCAGGTTTTCCTGGCACAATCAACTTCAATAAAAAAAAATGTGGAAGACATTTTAAATTTTTGGCGTGCCGTAACGATAAGTGCGAGAGGTGATTATAGCTTTTGAGAAGTACAAGTATAATCGGAGGATCCGACTGGATAGTGATAGTGGAACGGTCAGCTAAAATTAAAGTCTGGTATAGCTCGTTAAGACCTCTTTAATATAATTAAAATTACAGACTAAGCCACGAGTGTGATGTCATTAAAAATTCCTTTCCTACTTTTTACCAGAGTTTGAATTCGGATTTTGTTTTCTCTATTTTTCTAGTCGGTTGCATGTTGGATTAGAAGTGGAAGTTTAGGTTCGAGCTGACGAGGTGTTAACATTAAGTATGAGTTTACATTAAAGATACTTCTTTTTCTGAGTCCTTCGCCTGTTACAACTTCACGCAATCCAATTCCTAGATGTTTCCCCCCTCCGTTTTGTTTTCATTACTAAATTACAAGGACGCTTGGCCGGTGTTCGAATTCTGGTGGCCTGTAGCCTGCCAGTCAGGTTGAGCTTCATATCTTTATAATTAAAATCGCTCGAATTTCCGCCAGACGACCGAATATTATCTTTGCATTTTTTTTACTAAAATCCACAAAACTAGGCTCATTATAATAGTGTTCCATATTTTCCTTTTACTGTGTCTTGTGGTTACGTATTTTATTTGTTAGGCACACATTAAAAAATTCTGGGTACCAATTAAGCCCTTTTACAACTACGAGAGTGGTTAGTATTCAACTCGGCTCATTAATAATGCCGTGTTTCCTAGGACACATGTCTGCAATGTAAGACAATCAATGACCATTCACCATTTCTCCTTGCACTTATTGAATGCATTTAAGAGCAAGTATGATGAGCAAACAACTCCGCTGAAGCTTGGGATGTGATTTACCGTATTTTTTAGTAATTTTGTTGAAAAAACAAAGTTTCCATCAATTTTGCCCCATGAATACAGAAATCATTGATTTGTGTGGTGCGTAGCTTTCCTATCCTAAGAAAGATCTTCAGTGAAAGTGAATAAAAGTTGGGGAAAGAACATTTGATTTGTAATGCAGTAAGGAGTGAACATTAGTTAAGATCCACAAAGAAAAGCAAAGACATGGAAGACTAAAGGGGGAAGAAAAAAAGAAGAGTAGGGATAGACGGGTAAACACAAAGAAGTTTATTTTTTGGAGACTGATGGGCTCTCATTTTTTTTTGACAGACTAGGTGGGACACTGAGGGAAAGAATTTTTGGAGTATAATAAATTGTTGGGAGGTTGGGTGTACGGTGTACGAGGCTGTAGAAGACACTATCAGACACACATTCGACTCTCTATTGAAAGACTTATCTGAGTGAACAGATTGAATATATTTCATATGATGTTTGGGAAAAAATCAAAAGTTCTTATCATCAGGATGGCAGGCTTTCTGCCAGTGTTTTCTCTCTTCTTCTCCCTTTTCCTTTCCAGGAGAAGAAAAAAAGAAGAAGAGTGAAGAAAAAGTGTCTTGGATGAAAAATCTGCGAGCAATCGAGTGTGGATATCAATGGCAAACACCAAACATAAATTTCGTGTACACTACTATACACACTATACAGGGTGTCTATTAGACGCTTCGTGCCTCGCAGCACAGCAAGTAATGTCTTCTACTTTCTTGGCCAAGACTTGTGAACATGATGTATCTTTAGCTAAAGAATGTATCACATCCTACGTATCGACACTCGGTGGGGTGGCAAAAGTCTAGTCTGACATATTATGCTGATGGTTCTTGGAAATATTTCTCAAAAATATGCCGAATCCGGGTTTTTCAGTGGAATGATTATAGCTCCGGTGCGTATGGATCTACGCAATTACGGATGCTTTGCAATAATATCTTAGGGTTGATATTGAATGCATTCTGGATATGCATTCCCGCACATAGTTAGGAACCGAATCAGAAATTGCTTTAGTCTTAATTATTAGGAATTGGTTAAATGTTACAAATGGTTAGCGCGTCACTGATGATATTGAGACCTATTTTATCAAATTGCTTATGAATTAGGATTAGTTTGGAACTATAGTTAGGTTGACAGTTAACCAAAGAAATAATTGGAACTGGAGCTATTATTCCAGTCGACATTTAGCGAGAAATTATTATTCATTTAGAATTCATCACTAGTCCACCATACTGGGTTTTGACAGGTCTTATCAGATTTTATCTCAATTGATAGGTGTCCTGGTTGCGTGTGTGTAGCTTGCTCGAATTTGATGAAATTAGTGGATTTTTAAGTAATGAGGGGGATGACGGATAACGTGGATTTAGCTCAAGTTGCGTAATTCCTTGTGTGTGGTTCACTACTTTAATTACCACTTCGTAATAACGATTTTTGGGGAGTCATATTTCGCGTTTCTACTATAGAGTTTTAAAATTGTGTAATTACATACCAATCCTACCGTCACAAGGCATTTCACTCTCGCATCATTGCTTTTAGGAATGAATAATTTGACAAATCAAATGTGAAAGGTTTTGTGCAGCAAAACTTCAATTCAAATTCCACACATGCATGGTTTGAGAAGGTATTTTAATAACATCTCATTCGATAGCCTGACAGAAAAAGTGGTAATAAAATCAAAATGGTAACCAGTAAGCTTCGCTCCCGTAATGTCTGAATGTGGCGTAAAAGTTTGTATTAATGGCTGAAAATTAAGTTTAAGGTGAGGATGAACCCAAAAGTTTTAATTTATAAGTGGGTTTTAGGACTCTGGACCGAATAAAATATCATAGTTTCACTTCGGTACACTTTTAGTATGCCTTTTACACATTTAGTCGGTCAGATAATCAAATCATACAATATGGATGGGATTTCTCCCCGCCGGGCCGGCCAACCCATCCTTCCTTGCTAAAGAATACTCCAGTGCAGTGCCAACAAAAACTTTTAGATAGTTTCAAGTTTTATTTTATCACGAATATACAGAAGTACGTTGGAGAAGACGTGTTTATTGTTAACTGACTTTGTGTGTTGCTTTGCCTGTCCATTTAGATTATGAATCCCGCGGATGGGAATGAATAAAATAGTAGAAGAGATAATACGAACAGGATATGCCTTGGCAAGTAAAATAAGTTGGCACTATCACTATCACGACGGACGGTTTCATGGATTTTCGGCTACTACATAATTTCACTTTATAAGGGGTTATTTCTGACTAAATGAAAACTACAGTTGTCTCTTATAAGAAGTCAAATTGGGAATGCGGTCACATTCTTTTTGCCCCTGGGGGTTTCAGAATATGTCAGTCGTGTACAATATGACCGGTTCGATCAGAAATTTTCTCTCACCGTTAGTTAGAGAGCGGTTATGGTGTCCCGGCATGACAAAGTCACCTTTCAATGGTTTTATTTTCGATATCTGGGTCGGGGTCTTGTTTGACCGCGTCGTAAAACGTTTGGAGTGACACTTTGGTTGCGCTCCTCTGAAAACTGTAAGATATGACTTTGTATGAATATATGATGTATAGTTTGACTGAATTGAGTTGGTGAATCTTATATTTTGTGTGATAAGTTGAGGAAATATTTGATGATAGGTCTGCTGTGAATTATCTGGTTTAAGCTGTTGATTCTGATAAAGACAGGAAGGATGAACTCATCGCATCGCATTCGTTGAAAGCGTCCACTTGGTGTTTTGTAATAATATTATATTATAACATATTATAAAAAATCAGTTATCTTTTTTGTGCGTTGTACTCTCCTTGCCCCAAGTGCTAAACTTTTGTTCGGTTGTTGTTTCCTAACCAGTAACTTTGATTATCTTGTATTCCCTTCCGCTCGAGACAAACCCGTATTCTCAGAACTACGCAATGAACATGAATAAGCGTTACAAATTATGATACATAGATTTTCATTACAACAGATAAGCATGTGGAAAACAATATTGGTATTGGTCACTTGCGATTGGATTAAAAAATAAGTTTTATTTTGACAAGTTGTAAACATTAAAAACGTTCAAGGAGGTGTTAACTTTTTTCGAAATTGAAAGCTCTTAAAATCTGATTGGGGTAACCGATATTGGTATTACCCCAGTTTTGCTCAGTATTCACAAATACACCCCTCACATGAATTTATAAATAACTTTATTTGTCCAAAAATATTAAAAAAATTGTAATATAGATCACGAAAATAACAAGGCAATGCCTTCTTTCTATCAGAGTCGGTCACAGCGAACAAGATTCTAATGAATTAAATAGGCACTAACTTTGTTTTTATAATAATTTAGAATCAGTCCATCATCGTACTAATTGTGGATTCGACAAGTTTAAGTTTAGACCGCAATCAAACTTCACATCAGTTTTTGATCATTTTTTGTAACATGTCAGTTTTGATTCTCAATTTTCACCCATTGAGTTGTTTCTAAATTTTGATTCACTTGCTTGGTTTCTTGCTTTGTGGAAGTGCATTTTGCACATACTGTCAACATATTTAAATGAGATTCGTGATTGGTGGTCATAATTTGCGTCATTATTTACGAGGTTCAGATTCTACTAAGAGGAAATGAGTATTTATGTGATGTTTATTATGACATTAACGCATGCAAAAAATTCGAATTCCAAAGATGACCCCAAATAATCTGGCTGATTCATCTTCGGGTCATTACTTGTATATTTTTAGATGATTGAAATTTAATTTTTCCTTGTACAGATGAGATATTAATAAAAGGCAGCGAATCATGGGCGTTATGAAGGAAAACGAGTGATATCAAAATGTCATTTCTAAACTTTGATAATGGGTCCAAATGGGATTGGACTTGTAGAAGGTTAATCGCTCACTCTGATAATATATCAAACACAAAAATTATAATTTTTTTTATAGTTCATTATTTAGTAACAGAAGTAAGTTAACTTGCATCCCTGGACGATTGTGCATCTTTTGTAGCCCACTATATTGCTGGACTCACTGATATGAGATAGGGTTCGTTGAAGTGAATTACTTTTACGTCCCACAAGGTAACTTCGTTTCTTGCAAAAACTAGAGAAATAGCCGTTTTGTGGCAGAAAGCATTCTGGTCCAGTGTTAGAAATTTTCGAAATATTCAAACTAACTTCTGACCGTACTCTGAAAATATTTTATGTATTTTTGGCAGGGACAAGTCGAAATATGACTAATTCTGACTAGTTCGAGCTTATATTTTAAGTTTTTACATGAAACATAGTTTCCTCGTCATTTCAGTTTTGGTTTGGACGTCTGGATAAAAAATATGACAGTTTGGTTTAAGGTTTTTGGATTGGACGAACGGACGGATGAGGGAACATCACGTAATCTCTATTGCTGTGGTGGATTATCAGTTGACAAGTTTCCACTGCTTTGACTCTTTTTTTTTCTCCTTTTTTATCTTCTTCTTCCAACTCTGTGGGAGGATAAAATAAAATAAAATGTGGGGCTGGAGTAAAGTATAACCCAACTCTTGCCGATATGAACAATGCCGACCGATAGAGCCAAAAAGCCGCGCTTCATATGACCGTACCTCCCATACATGTAGAAGGACCCGTCGACCGTTCGCAGAGATATCGTTGGTCTCACAAAGTCAAAACTAACATTCAAGAGTTCATCGATCAGTTTTTTTCTGTCTGATGTATCCTTATTTTTTAGACGGATTCGTCTGATACGAATACGACACACAGTACGAGTACTTAGGGGTCTGATATTTGTTTATATGTAATATAATATCTAGGTTACTTATCTCTATCTTCTATCTCCGTGGAAAAGTATCAGGAATCGTATTTATGATGATAAGTGCTTTGCTCGGCTGTCTGTAAAATGTACACATGGATCTGATGATTCGACGAATGTATGGATTAAACTCAGTCCAGGTAAATACTTGGGCATATACATAGGAATTAAGAGCTCGCCATATGTACCACACATGACCCTTATCAGGCTCGGTTTTCGTTTAGAAGATGTACTAATATTTTATGATGATTTTGTACGCTATGGATGATCAACCATCAAAAAAATGAGATTGGGAGAGCTGAATGCATGTGAACGGCAAAGAGATACACACCTGTTTAGTTTTTCGAGTACGATAAAAGATGTACTTGAACTCCGGGTCTAAAACTAAATGATTTCGCTGCTAACTGTTCAAAACTAACGATAAATAATTTCCAGTGAATTTTACTATATTGATAAGTGATGCAATATCTTATTTGAATTTATAATTTAACATAGATGTGGCTGAAACGTTGTATTTGAAATTTGGAATGGCCCTCTAGCGGACAATTTTATTAATCATTTGAAGAGAAGCCTCAGCTCCGGACATTTAATGGAACGGTTAACATGCCAAGAACGCCTTAAATTAATAGAAAGCATTCGTACAAAATAAATTGGATATTTTTCGCTGAAACGAAGCACCATCTAGTTATGTAAATAAAAAACGTATAGGAAACGTCGAGTCTAGCCCTCACTAATGCTTTGGGTATAATCTTTTGTCTTAATGAGCAAAACGACGAAGTCTGCATGCAGATAGTTTCGATATCAAAACCGTAATTGTTACTCTGATTATTAATCCCACGGCCAATCACTGAACTAGTACATACCGATATTAATGGATCCAAAGTAGGAATGACTTCACCAAGTTTTTTTTTTCATTTTAATTGTAATGTAATGAGGTCCATTGCTTTTCCTTTTGCCTTGGACTATGACTGAAAGACTGTGATTAGACGGAATTCTTAGGAGTTTAATCTAAATGCGCTTGATAAGAAATGGAGGATAGACAGTTTTTAGATATGGCAAGTACTTATTACAAAAGAGACGAATGACTATTGCATGCTATTCTGTCTGATATCTCTCACATGTCCTTATACTAAGACATAAGCTTTATATATTATACGGAGTTTTCGACATGGAAGAATACATTTGTGTGCGATGTTTCAAATTGATATCAGAATTTCCAGAAATGAGTGATAATATTACGATGAGGGTTGATTAGTATTCAGGCGGCAGCAGTGACAAGGTACACAGTACACACACTGGCCATGGAAAGGACCAGTCCAGTGCGTAAACCTAATGCACATTACCAGAAGTATGATAGACCTGCTGTGATTAACTCACAAGGAATAGTACGCGGATGTTTTAGATGCAAGATGCACGTTATAGTGTGACTTTCGGGAACCCCTCTTCCAAAATTTATGATTTCTTGCTTCACTAGCACTGGAGATTCTAATTTCTCTAGTTTCTTTCATGTAGTCGTCTGATGTTGAAGCTCATTTCTGCCAATCTAGACTTAATATTACTTTCTTTTATCTATGGCGGACAATTACATTCAGCATGGTTATTTGATAATCGGGACCAAGTGACAGGTGACAGGTAGTAAAGTATTTCATATGTTCGATAGGAATTTGCATCCGATTACCGTCCCTTGTAAATGTTTGCCACTCTGTGACGAAATGCTAGAAGTAACCATTATTTTCAAAGATATGAACTTTGAATTTTCAAGTATTATTCTTCAAACTCATGTTCACACTATATTACGATTAAATGCATTACAGGTGGATGATACGAAGGTGGAGGTTAAAGTAATGTTTACGAGGTGCACATTTTATTCATTCTATTACATTATTGCATTAACTTTTACATGGGTTTTCATGGTGGAGGTAAAAGGTAAGGGAGTTATTATCAGGGAAAGATCGGGACAGGTTGGTTTTGTTCTTCACTTCTTGGAGAGGCGCGATGGAGGTGAAGACAATTATTATCGAAAGGAAAATGTTACTTTTTCTCGCGGCCAAAGTCTAGGCCTTGTCCAAAAACTCATCCTAGAAAATCTGTTGGCATCACGTTAGGTGAGATTTTTGTTGCCGATGAAACATGCGTTGTTTTGAGTGTGAAGGTTCCATTATAGAAAAACCTGTTTTCTTTCTTTTCTTCCCCGATGTGTTGCTTCGCTCCTGCTTAAGCAAGAAAATATTATATTTTATCGACTGGCGATCTCTACTTCACTCTGCCTTTTTCCCTTATCTTGACGAACCACTTGGTTCGCTCTAACCTTATGTACAAGGAATTGTACTATAATGATGGCTAGTCAAATACAATGCCAGGCAAAAGGCAGGCCAGCAAAGAGTTTAATGTGAAAGATAACAAAATTAGATGGTACTTCAGTTCACTTAAATCCTGAGCATGTAGTAACTATGAAGGTGTATGTTAAGGACGAATGATGAACTTAGAAATCGACGATAAGCCATAATATAACTAAAAGTGCATGATATTTACATACTGTCATCTCACAAATCAGGACACAAAATAAGTCCAGAGTGTAACCACAGTGCTTTCTTTTATATGTTAAAGACAATTTACGATACACTCCATTAATTGGCATTCTCCGATAAGACAAGGTCAGACATTTCCGGTTGCTTTTCGTAGAAGACTTGTAAGTATTCGATTTAGTCAGGGGAAGGCAGCCGTAATAGGCAAAAAATAAAATTTGAAGCAGACATACACAATACCTGCCGAAGGAATTGAACCCTGGGCATCATGCTAGTTTCTGGCATATGAGGAAAATAACATCTTGTCAAATTCTGCATACTAAATAAGCATAATTCGTTAATTACACATTTAAAAAAAATTATCGGTAACATATGTAATTCTAAGTACTGTACTGTATGTAACTGTTCGATAGGGAGTGAAGAAAAACACCTTTTGTTCTGATTTGAATCAAAAAATGACTACCACCTCATTTTTGTCTGACTTGACTTTGGGGTGTGAGGTTAAGTTAGTGCAAGTCAATTTTAAGACTACAATGTTATGTATGTATTTTTTTAGTCTTAATATTTTGAATTGAAGATAATACATGTACATGATTAACTTGCACAGTTAATCTCAAATACAGTGTTTTTATAAAAAGCGTCCAAGAATAAAGAAATGTATGTGCATGTCGTTCAGTGCATTAAACCGAGCTCACACGCTTCTTAATCTGATGTTTGAATTAGTACTTGGCAGAATTTTATACATTAAGTAAATTACATGTACACGATTTAGATGAAGGAGATCCGGCCGACCCGCATTCTATTGTTCTGTTTTCCGTAAAGGAGTTTATGTTGAGTGAGTGAGAATTTAATGGGATTATGATTGTTGTAAAAGTCTCAATTTAATTATTATTCCGGGATATACAGTCTTGTCTTGGGTTAACGAGCTCTTCATCCAGTTTGTACTTTATCTGCTCCGCTAATTTTCACCTTGTTAAGTCTATGATACTTTGTTAAACCTGTCTAGTCTCTATGTGAAAGGAAAGGGGTTATCTTTTACAATCTGGCGTTGAGTATTATGGAGCTTGGTAATAAAGATGTGATACCGTAAAGCTTTTTGTGTAAATTTTTTCATCAAGAACCATCGGATTGAATCCAACACTCTCATGAGTATGTTACATTTTTTAGTGGTTCTGGGTGAATTGATTTTAAATTCAGACTGTTGAAATTCACTGCCAAGTAGAATTCAAATCATCTCAAGCGTCGATTCGTATTTCAAAATCAAACCGGCTCTGATTTGTTGGTCTGTGAATTGGATGACCACGAGGAGGTTCTAGAGATCAACTGAAAATATGCACATATTTCTTACTAAATTTGCAAGGCAAAATAAGCGGTTCTGTGTACCAAAACACTAAACCGTTGTGTGGTTGACCATTGTACATTGCACTGCCGTTGAGTTACATTAACCCAGGATGTCGGTCAAACCAAAGTCAAGTGCATGAATGAATGACATGACATGAATGAAAGGATTCGATTCAGAATTCAGCCTTCAGTGAAAGCGAATCTTCTTGAAGAAAATTTGATTTCTTTTATTATCTTACACGATTCTTGTGATTAAATTAACCATTAATTTGATTAATTTCCTTGTTCTCCAGAATGTTTCATTTACATTTCACATTGGACTGACGGTCTAAATTACAGAATTACACTGATTTCTTTTTATCTCAAGACGACAGACGCGGACTTACTTGTTTAATCATAAACTCCAAGTCTTCAAGTGTCATGTCCGCCTTCGCCACCTCGACATTGGAAAATTAAGCCGTCAGACTAAAAATTAGGAATTCGTACGAGGTCACCAAGTTCGTTAAGTCTAAATAAGATAGGATCGATTTTCCTTATGCACAGAAGTGTACAATACCTTTTGCCTTTTCCTTGTCGGCATGTCATTGTCCCATCAAATGAGAGTGAGAATGTGTACCTACACATCCGGACAAGTCAGTGTATACAATTATTTGGAGAAATATTTATTCTACTATGTTATAATAGGTGATATATTAGTTAGAGTCCGTAGTAGTCCATACGTTAGGAATACTATAATATGAGGTCGTAAGGTTCGTGAGGAGAGTGTGAAAGTGAGGAGAAAGTAAGTTTAGGGTTGGGTGAAAGCGACAGTCTGAGACAAGCAATTTCCCTCATGGACTCAACCTAGTGGAAGGTTGGATTGGGAGGAAAAAGCGTTCGTCTCTCTGACAGTTGACAAACAAGTCATATTGAGGATAATAGGATCATCTGAGGATTCAACATCACCACCACCTCACATACATCTACTCTACTAGTACATCTAACACTACACTACACTAGCTCAACATTTCTCCATGACGACTGACTTGGAGTTGACTCTACAATTTAAGAATTGTCCAGGGTGGCACACAAGTATTGTAAAAGAGAGTAGAAGCACAGAAAGGTCTGACGTATACCGAAAACAGAAAATGGCCAAATTCCACCTCCTCTTTAGAATGACCAATCACCTGACCCGTGTCTTGTGGGGATCAAAAAATCTTCATGAATTTCTGCCATAGATAGGAGACCAGCTGGTGGTTATACCTAGTGGGTTTAGTGGAGACAATATTTATGTCTCACCTTGTATGTGTCTTGTTCTTTCCTAACCTTAGAATCAACTTTGAACGTTGTACATATGTACATATATACGTAACGTGTTATGAATGACATGACTATGACAGCACAACTGTAATAGGTGCTGTGTGAGTGAAAGTCGTCGTCGTCGAAATCCCACCCGAGATTTGTGTCACGTCTTAAATGGAAATCGTGGAGGGTTGCAAGGCAAGGCATGGTAACAATTTCTGTCAACCTAAATAAGATGATGACTCTTCGTTTGTTATGCTATGTTTGTTTGTTCATCATCATCGTCTTCAACATGAGAATCCCACTTCATGATTCAGCAATTAAAATGTAGTTGTCACGTTATAATGCGAGGATTAAGTGCGAGTAGCATATGCATATTATGATAAAGAGAGGGTTGTTAATTGGGAACACATGATTGAAATTATTCAATTTGGGCTTTACCGGTTTTCCACCGGTTCATATTAGGCCGGAGTGATTTCTGCTCCAAAAAGTAATGCTGGTTCTTAAGTGAATGTAGACTCTAAGTGAAGGTGGTCCTTATGAAAGTTATCCCTATTCGTGGTTAACACTTTTTTCTTTTGGAGATGTTGTTTAGTACAGCGATTAGGGCGATCACGCCATTAGGGATTTTTTGTTTATCCTGATTATTTCATGTACAGATGGCCAAACTTTTTAGGATTAACAGCAGATGCACCAATAGAGGCAAGTCGGATACCAATTTTTGAGTTTTCCCTCTTACAGTTGCAGCGGAACATACAAATTTACTCAATTTTCAAGTGAGAAGATAAATGTTGCAAAAACTGAAGTAAACATTTCTAAGACGGTCTGCACCAGGCGTACATTTTGATGATTGGAGTTGAAATTATCTGGAATCATTCACTTATCTAAGTAGAATTACTAGAAGCCATGGATGTTTTGCCAAAGGCAAGTAGCTTAATCACAGGCTGGTACCGTGAGTGCGGGTGTGGGCCATGGGCACCAAAAAATGCAAGTGTGATGAAGATCAATCTGAAACTTTTTGTTTGGTTTGGTGGTACTACTACTACATAGAAATAGTGGGTTGTAACAAAAATTCCATTTTCAATTTTTTGACGAGAGTAAAGAAGTTCTTTGAAGGGGTTTTGACCGTGTGTTGTTGAGGTAAAGTAAAGTAGAGTATTTTGGCATGGGCGCCGATTAGAATGTTTGATAAATGCCAGACTCTCAACCAAATAGCTATTTCTTTATCAGGTTGAACTGATAAAAAGCTCAGACAGGGAAGGAGCATAGGAGTGTATTACAAGTACCACTGTACTTTGAGTGCACTGACGGAAAAAGAATCAGAGACAGAAAATACATTTATAAGCAAAAGGGGTGTTCACGGACCTGGCTGGCGGTTCTGCATGAGCGTTCTTTACATATTCCCCTGATATTTATCATTCTGCGATAGGCCCAACCCTTATGTACTTCCAAAATGCTAAAAGAAAATTTCTTGAAGGAAAACCGTATATTTACTATTTGACTGACTTGACTTAGTGAAACTCTAGAACTAGTTGTGCAGTCTTGTTGTGTTATGTTTCTAATCCTTAACTCCGAACCGAATCGAACTGAAGTACGTACATACCTCATACATCGAATACATTAGCATAACTACCCAGGTCAGGCACATGTTGCGGTCAGTTGTGGTGCATTTTTAGGATTCCAATTTTGTACGAGGTGGGGCGTTTCCATTATGCTCCGCCCCTACAGTCCAACCAGGGGGAGTAGCTATAGGGAGCAATCCGCTTTAAAATCCGATGCGCGTAGCGGCACTGACGAGCGCTGAAGTAAAAATCGCGATAGGAAGACCATTGAAAGACGGATATTTGAAAGCTTCTTCGACGGACAGGCATCGACAAATTTAATTTTCGAAAAATCCACCCATGCTGTATATTTAGTCATTTCTTGAGATATTGTTCGAACGGTTTGTAGAAACTTGATTTTTTATAATAGATAAATAGACAAATATTAAAAATGCAAATCAAAACTGCTTAAAAATGACATGGACTCCAACATATACACTTGTGAGAATTTTTGCATTATTACTCCCCCGTATCAAACATTGCCATTTCCATGTACATAGATTTGAACTGAAACCGAACCGAATGTACCATGTACATAGCGTAACATTGGATACTCGAGAGACACATACACGCATGCATAATTGAAAATTGACTCTTTGCTTTTGCAACTCAATCGACATGTTTCCTAGAGAGGAAATCATTACTGACAGTTTAAATTCGTGGGCGGAAAATTCAGACTGGTGCACGGCGACCGGATTGGCATCGGATTCTCTGTACTGTATCGTATCTTATGTAGCATATGTAGAATTTAATATGAGCTCGTCGGTCCGTCCTCATTTGGGTACTCATACCCAGAGGAATTGATTTTATAATTGTACGTTTGCAGACTTTAGAAAAATTTAATGTGTAATTGTGCGGTTGAGGTTGAAAGAAGAGTCGGGCGGGCGAGGGAGATGGAGTGTGTGGGAGGAACCAATTTTTTAGGGAATTTTTGTTTTAATTAAATATTACATCATGCACAGGTTTGTAATTAAGTAATTATGGAAGGAAGCGGTAGTTATTTGAATTGCGGAATGCTTTCTCTATTTTTAATTATTTAAAAGAGCACTCACCCTCCTGGTGGTACCGACGGATACGTGTACGTAGGATGCGTGCCGGCTTACTTATCTGCCTTACACTTGCACAGGTGTATAGACCCAATTTATTGTGCATAATCTATACTTTTTCTTACCTCAAGGGGATTACGTATACGCACGGAGAAATGTAACGTGGGTTTATCGGTTATCAGCATCTAGGAGTCCTAGAAATACGGCATTCGGTCGCTAAGAGACCATCTGAGAGTTTGCTCGCATGCATGTGACTGATGAGAGATTAGGATCCTTCGCCGGGTTTTCATTCCATTCGTTCCTGCGTTTTCGTTGTCGCCATCAGGGTTTGATCAATCTAACGAAACTAAGAATGTTCTCTTTGTATATGAACATTGGCAATTCGTACTTTCTCTGGGTGAATGAAATAGTGCATTATGTTAATGCTCAGTCGATATTATTTTGCTGTCAAATATTTTTTCAAAATGCATAATCTTGAAGCAGAATTGTAATACACCGATTAATTTACACAAATCGACGGTATTGCATGGTTCAACATTCGAAGCATTCTATTAAGGAAAAGTAGAAAACTTTTCTTAGCAACGTCCATCTAGAATTGTGAGGCTGGTGTCGGTGTGCACTTCCTTAAGGCGAGAGACAGTGGCTGTGTTTATAGCCAGACACGATGGGAAGAGTTGCCCATGTAGTGAATTCATTTATGATTTATTACTATTATTTGCATTTTTATGACATCATAATTACACCAATTTTCAAGTGCGCTGTTTAATTACTCTGCTACTATTCACCCGTCCTGATAGCGGTTGGACATCGCTTTGTAAGCTATATATTATCCTCCACTCCACAATCCGCTCACTCGATTCAGCATTTAACCTCCATCATACCGTGTCGCTTTTGTTCACACAGTAATTGCACACATTAGTCCAAAGATCGAATAAAATTTATTTCAAATTTTGATTAACTCAGACAGGAAAGCAGTAGAGTTAGCCCTTGTCGACTCGACTGGTCTTTTCTGGCATGCTAAAGGTTCGATTCCTTGGGCAAACATGCTTCAGTGGTTGCTTTTTGACGTGTCGCTAAAACTTCTCTCCTTAAAAAGAGTCATGAGCTTATTTTCAGAGTTTACCAACCTGTAGCAAAAACAAGTGCCGATGTTTGCCAATATCTCACCGGTGAATGTTGATTGATTGGCGTATTTTACATATTAATTATAATGAACAAGTTGAATGCAAAATAATATTATTTCTATTTCTGGGCAAACGTGGAATCCCTACTTAAATTCAATATTTTTCATCCCATCAAAATGAGCACAAATGGTTGATCAGATACTAGACATATTGTGAGGCGAGGCCATATCTCATGTGCCACATAAGCTTGAAGGAAGGACACAAATAGATATCTCGTCATGAATTTCCCCCGGTTGGTTTTGGTTCTGATTTAGTCAGTCAGTCAACAACGAAGGCAACAATCACGGAAAGTCATCGGTGAAAAGGGTTTGGTTGGATAAAGACCATTACATCAAACTTCTAGAAGGAAATGATACAGAACGTAGATAATACGTAATCTAATGCAGCTACATTTCATTGTGCCTCATCCCTGCCTGCATGTGTGTCCCTGAAAGCAAACCCAGTTCGGGCTTGAAAAGATAAAAGTATCTCTCATGTCCCAGTGCCAGCCAGTCAGAATCCTACATTCAATGTTGGGTAAAAAGAAGCATCCCGAATCTCCAAACTTTTATCTTTCCCAGATCCGGGTAACTGATAAGATCACGGCGCTGTTCGCTGAACGGGACTATTGAGTGCTCTGCTAGCTCCAGGGCTGATGCTGGCATACCGGGCTGATAGGCAAACCTTTCTTACAGGGTGAACTATAATAAACGTCACACACACACACACACGTTTTAATTGATATTTCCCGTTACGGTCAATAATTTTTTGTGGAGAATGGTTATTTTACCATTTCGTCTAGTGAAGCTACCTCCAATGCATTCTCGTCGAGAAAAACATGTCTGCCCAAGAGATCGGAGCATCATCGTGTACTGACACGACATGAGCTGTCTGTACCACATGGCTGGAATAACATTTGTGATTTCGAAGGAATACCAGTTAGGAGCTGTGTACAAACAATTATTCCATACAAGTGTTTATATGGACCACCCTGTACAATTTGTGCTGTTTGTGACCTGACTTGACTGACCTGTATTATTTTGAGTTTGTTCGTCCTTCTCTAGTTCTCCGTTCGCCCTGGAGCTTGAGTCAGGCTCTCGAAATCATCCTCTTCTTTTCAATTCAATTTATCTCTTTGCCTTTCCCACCAAACACATCGTCAATCTTTGGAGTTGATCGACAATGAGTGAACGAAGGAATGGAATGAAGAGCACAGTATCCATTAAGAATGAATACCTACACAGATAGGTCTTTACTAACTTTTCACTGATATCTTTCCTCGCCAACTTCCTACTCCTAGTTTTCCCTAACCTCTGTACTGTAATCGGGTTCCATTCCCATTTCTAGCGTGTTTGGTTGTACGGGTACTCTACGCCTGGGTTGAATTGATGGATCGCTCAAGTTCATCTCAATATGTAGATGTACGGATGCTGGTTTTATCGGGGGAGGTATGGGGCGGACGGCTATCATCCCCCACAGGGGATGTCGTCTGAGCCAGATTTCGATATTGAGAGCAATTATAATCATAATGTGTTGTACGGAGAATCAATCTAAAATTCTGGGTACTAAAGACTGTTCAGTCATTTACTTACCTAGATAGCTCCGTCTGGTTCGTTGTCGAACCACGGGTTTTCTAGTTTTGTTATAAAATTGCCAACCTTTTAATGAGTTACACATCAAACTTTGTAAGGAATGATATTATAATAAATCTACAGTTGAAACTGGTATATTCATTTGAATTGTCGATGGAATAATCGACTTGAATCCGATTCCTTTCCCGTCATGAACTTTTCCCGGATGGAAAATCCTTTACTCTTGTTTATATATGTATTTCCGAGACAAGAATGTTTGGTATATTGCATGGCATTTGCATTCACATTGGGTCGTAAGTGAATTGAATGATTGAATTGAAAAACCGGTAGGGTTAACGGTGGGGGATTTGAGGAAGTGAGCAATAGAAGTTGACGTGGACGTGGAGAGTGTAACTCTTTAAGCCTTTCTTGAAAAGTTTGTTGTAACTTCATACCCAGTGGATACTTGTAGTTCAGATTCAGACATTTCAGATCAGACATTTCTTTCCTAGAACATCCCATTGGATTCCATGCATTGGAACCAACAGACCCTGTAAGTGAGTGATAGAGTGGTAATGTATGAAGGAACGGGTTAGATGTGTTTATCCATGCACCCTGCATGCCTTTTTAGCTTTGAACCAAAAAGTAGCGTAATCTTTGAGAAGGATCCCCAAAAAAAGTCAGTTTCAGCAAAGGAGAAGTCTTTTGGCTTTTTTTATTCTTATCTCAAACTTCCATCCTCAAAGAGAGGAAAAAAGTCATATGATCGAATATAATGATAAGGAACTAGGAGAATGGATTGTATCATATCGCGCAGCAGGAGTAAATGTAAGCGTAGGAAGGTATTTGAAAACTACTGCATTCTACTACAACTCCCATATGTATATATTGCTGATTTCTATTTTCCAAAGAAAAAAAAATAGAATTTAATTCACTCATTCACGTTTGTGTTGAGTGAAAATGATTTTGGATTATGCATGCACATAATCAATCAACCGCTTTGTCATAAATGAAATATGTATACAAATACAAACTGGATTGTTTAGAGTTTGCTTGCCGCATGGGGGTGCTCCTTATTATTCAAAAAATTAACCTTCTATTTATTCATCGGTAATGTTGATTTATTTTCACTCAATTTGAAATACAATTTAGTATGAGGTACGTAGAAAATCTGCGCATTTTCAAAGTTTTTCCGGAAATTCATCTTTTAACTTGGTAACTAAGTATTTGTAACAGTGGCAGGGGCACCGGCTCAGGGTTACTTCCTTGGATTGTACGAATAAAAAAACGTAACCAAGTTTGAATTTGATTGGACCATTATTGCAAAACTTTGCACGGCTGACATTTCCACGTGTTGGAATGGTAGAATGTGCAGCTGTGTAATTTTATTTACTAAAGGCTGCATGCTGCAATAATTTGATCCTTCCAGGCCTAGGTTAATGCAACTCCAGTTCCAAGTCCGTAGAAGATATTTCAGTGCTTATAACAGTCAAGATTTTTTCTTATCCCTTTCAAGGATTCCAAATACTAATTTTCTGATTGAACTTCCATTTTAAGGTTTTCTTTGTTCTCAGAAGAAACTTGTAGATAAGACTCACGAGGTGCAACTCATTGGTCCATATTTTACTACAAAGAATCAATGTTTTATGCATGCATTTCATTTGTTCTTTTCCTCCTTGTATATATTGACTATTGATGGCCTTGAGTAGATTCGATTTTACTCCTTGCTTGTACAAATGGTTCATGTTATGTTTTGTTGTGCACAAATCTTTCCCTCAAATCTGTGATAAGAATCGGAAGAATTAAACAGTCGTGTTTTCCGTATTTTCTACACACAATCGAACTTAATTTCTTGTTTTATCTACATAACTTGACAGCATTTCCTTGTCAGGTCACTTCAAGTGGCAGATCGTCCAAAATATTTTAGGGTCAGATTTTGTGAATTAATATGAGAACGATTTATGGACAGTAGAAAATGACACCGTGTAAAATTTCTATTCAGCAAAATCCCAAATTCGCAAGTTGCATTTTTGAAAGTTGGAGACATGACTTTTTTGTGAAAATTTGACCAAATGAGATAATGTCTTGCCACTGTAGGGATAGTCTTGTATGTTTTTGGTTAGCATAGAACCGATAGCCCAGTTGTTCTCTTTACTTATGGCTGGAAAGGTGGTAATCTTACTAATTATCAGAAATGTGGAGAGAGTAATGTGTTATTACCTTTTTATCTGGAAGAGTAGTAAGAAGACTTAAAGAAGAAGAGGAAGAGATGATGGAACTCTTTTAATGGACAATTTATATTCCTTGAGAGTTCTTTTTCCCCATGTAGACTTAGGCGAAAGTTATTCAGTGTCTCTCTCCCTATCAACGTTTCATCTTAACAGTGTCTTCATGAATTCTTTGATAAATTTCTCAGTGGATTCTTCTCTTCTCTCTCCTTTTTTCTTTTTCCTACTATACTTTGACATTTTCATTCCATTTCTTACTTTTTCTTCAAAGTAGGGACGACGTTCCGCGCGTACATAATATTATTTCCTGACTACTTACATTTACTTCCTAAACCCTCCTGTGTTAGAGGACGGAAGGAAGAAAGAAAAAATTTTGACGTCGTATACTGACTTCGCGGTTGCTGACAAATGGAGTGTGTAAATATTTGGCTGCCTTTGCCTTCTTTCATTTGTAACTTGTGTACGTGGTAATGTGTACAGGCCAGACCATCCAGACGAATTTTCTTTTATATAAATGAGTTCCTTCTTCATATCTGTCGGAAGAAATGCTCATCTTCATCTCTGACTTGTGCGGTTCGGTTAGTGATGTGATCAGCGGAAGGAAACCGGGCATGCATGCTGCGATAGACCCAGAGAAACGTAATCAATTGTTGTATTTGAACCTTATTCCGTCAGCTTGAGATAGATAAGGTGCAGTATATAGGACTTTTCTTCGTTCTACCAATTTACGAAATTCCATTTCACCATATTCTTTTGATATTAGTAGATGTGCCTTGAATTTTTGCAATTGCAAATGTCAATGAAGGATTTCTGGTCGAGAAACAAAAATGAAAGATACAAGACTGATAAGTACTTGTGAGTGCATACTCGAACCAGCACCTTACTTGCCTCTCCATTTGTCATCACATATTTTACGTAGAAATGGGCTGCCGTTCCGTTTAGCCTAGGAAAGATACTCCTAGGAGTCGGGATAAATCACAATAGAGAAAAATACAACCACGACGTGGTGTCGACGAGTGGGATCAAACCATTCACGTAGCAAGGCAGCAAGAATCACTGTATGACCTGTATTACTATGAAAAAATAATCTTACCAGCTCCCTGCAAATTGTCGGATCCAGGAGGAAGAGATGAGACCTTTAGGTCACGACGCATTATTTTTGGCAATAATGTAATTAGCATTAATTTGGTTCACGTCCACGTACAAAAACTCACCTTTGGGCTTTGTCACCAGGCATTTATTTTCAAGCCTTAACCAGCAAGTTCTCTATTTTAGAGATAGGAAATTAGCCTAATTGCACTAAAGAAGGGAAATGCCAAATGCTACGCACTTTCACTATCGTGGACTTTCACTCTGCTTGGGATAGAAGATTCTAGGCTTCCGAACCTGAACGGCATTACATTTTACATGTGCCCAAGTTGTTCTTAAGCAAGTACTTTGGAGGCGAGCGGCGTAAGAACAGAGATGACAAAAGCCATGGAATTGAAACGGATTGCTACTTAATTCTACGTTTACGTTATACATTATTATTACACCACTGTGTATTGTATGCATCACATCCCCATTGGTTGGACTGAGCACCCTGACTACGACTACTGGTCTCGGGAATGACGGAGGAAGCTGAGGGTGTCAGTGTCTCTTCAGGATGAAAATCCCTATCATTTTTCTACACCACTGACTTGAGCCCGATATAGACTTGCCAAAAAAAGTTTCCGTACAAAACTTTTTTTTTCGTCCCCCTATACCGTACCTGAAGTCCCATCGCGTACCCTAGCTGCTGATAAAAATGAAAATCGAGAGTTTTTTCTCACTTTTTTTGGCGTTCTTACCTTGCGTGCGTGTGTTGAGAGATACGTCATTCATCCCAAGAAGCTTAAGGAAATTGCCGTATAGCTTATTAGTAAATGACATTCGGAAGTTTAGAAAAAGTTTCACGTTTCACCCAACCACCAATGAAATGAGTTATGCAAGTACACTTACTAGGTTCTTTAGACTTGACGGGTGTGATGCGGGGACTTCTTTCGATTTTGAAAGATTAAGATAGGGAAGTAGTTTGGGAGAGGGACTTCAGTAGAGTTCCTCCAAATCCCTAGAGAGATTTTGTATAGGAAGTAATTTAAGATTGAAGTTTTCATTCCTGTCAAAAATTTTGAGACTTGAGACACTTACTTATTTTTTAACTTAGTTCCACATAAAAGTCCTGGACTTTGATATTAAGTAGGTATTAATCCCTTTGATGGCAGTGTAGTTTGATTTTTGTCATCTTTATCTCGCCGGGCGCGTCATTCTTGACTTTTCAAATTAATTATTAGGAGTTATGTATTTTACGAGTTCTCTTAAAACAGTCCCCCATTTTTCTAAGGCACCATATTCCCATTACCGGTCTACGAGACCATACAAACTCCTTCGACTTTGATAACACAAAGAAAAATGTACCTTAGATTTTTCTAACATGATTTACTCCCGCAACGACATCTTTGTTATCTATTTGTTTGAATCCTAACGAGAATCATGGCGAGGATGAATATTTGCATGAATTAATGGTTCCAATGAATGAACTGATAAATGAGTGAATTGAACTAGCTTATAGGTGGTGATGAAGAAAGATATCAGTGAGTGAGATCAATGGGAGACAGTCAAAGTGGGGTCTTCTCTCGATATTGTCTAAACTATTCATGAGACTCCATTCGGATTCGTTAGCATTGTGTGTGAATCTCCATAGTTGTTCCTGTGTACGTCATGTAATCCAAAGATACCTACCACCCGCCAAGAGTGATTGTCGGAGAAACAATGGAAGGTAGACAAGGTGGAGAGATTTCGTGCAATGCCATGCCGTGCTGGTAGGTTTCAAACTAACAAGGGAACATTCTGTAGTGTTTCAGCTCCATTTATCTGGATTTCTGTTAATTGTTCATAGTTATATTTAGTTTACGGCGTAATTTATTGTTCGCTTGATCAGATGTCGGAGATTATTACATTGCGGAAGAATTTACTAGAAACTCGATATGCAGTAGAATTGTTTGAAGTAAAGAAAACAGTGTTATACTTTCCACAATTAGAATAGAACTAAGTGATAGGGGTAGCGTGGGCTAATACGCCCCACCTTCGAGTGGGTGTCCTAATACGCCCCACCCCTTAACTACACGAGCATAGCACAAGCGTGCTATGAGGTTCCCTCATAGCACGCCTACAAATTACGGATATGGCTAATTAGCACACTTTTTCAACGTGGGGCGTATTAGCACACTTTCTCAAAGTGGGGCGTATTAGCACACTCTACCTTACACTGTAGAAAGCTCCCTTGTTATCCTGACTAAAGAGTCGAGGTTTCATTCTTCTATCCTGCCCGGGTGATATTGTTTGAGATAGGATCAATATCCACCACCAAACATCCTTGTATTTTGCACGTAGCAGAGCAGAGTGGGGACGAACAACAATATAATGATGGTCCTGATACTATTTAACAATATTAAATTCTAGTTAGGGACCATGGCATGGGGTCTCTCACTCAATATGCCACTATTACCATCCATCTATCCATTCATACCCTGCACACACATACACACAAATGTAGAGGTGACTGGTGGGACTATGAGGACTTTTTTCTTATCAGTCACTGCCAACCCTGCGGTAGACCTTCTCTGTCCCACTCTGATACCCACTCTATTGACATGGACGTCTTATGAAAAATGTGCTAAGAGAATACATAAAAGTAGTAGCAGTAGCTAGGACTAGTCACCTCTGGGATTATGTACAAAAAAGGAAAGCAATGAGAGTATACAGGCTGCATTGTAAAGTGAGATAAATTTGGTTGGCAAAAATATCACCTACGCACACCTACTCTGACTTTCTCTTGGAGAAAGTAACCCAGCCATATAGCAGTACAATAAGATCTTAAGTTTAGTTGTCGGTCGTTTGGGGAGAAAAAAACATATGGTTATAATCTACTCAGTATTTGTCCTCAAATTTTATATTGATATTGAAACCAGCACTACTGAGTTAAGCTTCTTGACAGCAAGTACATTACCAAGTTAATACTTTGCCTCGCTGCTCAAATCGAAATGACTTTCTCCCTTAAAGCTTTATCCATGTGTGAGGATTTGATCCAAAACATTGTGTTCCATGATATTGGGAAAAGTCGACGAAGGAAGGGAAATTTATTCTCTAAAAATTTCTTGTGCAGTACTTACGTCCAGACTGTTGCACAATTTCTTGATACGTGATATATGTGCTAAAATTAAAATTAGGTTCGCTTTTCGGCTGATGTCATTTAGATTTAACAGGGAAAATGTTCACAACAGCACGTCTTCGTGTTAATGTCATATAAGGAGAGAGACGGGCATAAATTGTTGTTCTGACTGCTAAGGGTGCAGAGTTAGGAATTTTAAAATGAAAGATTAGATCTTATGAGTATGACTAATCATATGCAATGCATGATACACCTCAGATGGTGACTCGCGTTTTTAAGATTGTAAGATGAGATGTGGATGGATTTTAGCTGATAGTTGTTTTTGTTGAGATTGTTTGTGTGACAGGAGCATGGTACGATTCAGACGGTGTAGGGTGGTTCATAAACTTATACTCATATCTGTCACGGATTCTTTTTTCGGTTTTCATCTTTGGTATTTCTAGTAGTTGCGTGAGTGTGCACTCTAGTGTCCATAATAATGCACTGACCGGACGGTTAGATCGAAGTACTGCTAGGTCATCATTTAATTGTCCTTTCTCATTTTACACACTTTACACGGTTTATTTGTATTAACTCAAAAACTCCGATTATGTATGTACAAAAGCTCCATTGAATCCAATATTCTCTGCAAAATTCATATATTTTGTTCGGGAACTCCAATTTGGTTGTGGGAGATGAAATACATCAATTTGTTAGGTGCCACCCTATCGTATTAGTTTCCACTAGTCACAGCGTCAGAGTCGTCCTTATTCTGATAAGGTATTTCCTCAATTGTACAAACAAAAAATAAAATGCAATTTATTTACAATCTAACCTAATTCCCTACATGGATCCGGAAATGCCATGTATATGCCATCTATACTAGAAATCTGCTAAGCCGGGGACAAAAGTTCAACATCTGTCATAGATTTGGGCCATGGAATTGTCTAGATAGAAAATAAGTTTGTGTTGTCTTCTGTGCGTATACATCATTGGATTTGGACTCGTCAGTTTAGCAAGAAATGTATTACTGATATCATTGATATCGATTGCAAAAACTTACGATGATCTGTATTTTTTAGAATCAGTGATGATTCACCCTGTGCAGATTAGGACTTAGATTTCTTACTAATTTTTACGCTCATACTTAGTCTTCTTTCCTGGAAAAGGTTTCAGTGCATTACTTAGTACGAAATTGAGCCAGCTTCTGTTGATTAAGGTAGTCTGGTAAATTTAGTAGTGCCTAAGTCCCATGGTGTCTTTGAGTGATAAAGAAGCGTGCAAGCGCTAGGACTTAGGGGGTGCAGGATAGATGAGTAGAGGTAGAGGTAGGTAGAATTCTGGAATAGCGAGGCAGCCGACATGTTTCCTAGGCCTGGTGTGACTTGACTTGATAATCTGGAGAAAAGATCTAGAAAATCTAGCATTACATTAGCGAAGTGTCATTTGTGCTAAGAAAAGGCAAGATTCGATAGTGTCAATGTCCTGTGATGTATAGACGTGCGATAATATGGCATGGGGCTGGATGTTCCTCAGGAGCCAGGAGCGGCAGCGGTGTGACTCCCGATACCCAAAAATCCTGCTGGTTCTAGATCCTTGACATCCCTAACTCTAACTACCCGAATAAGAAAACCCGTCGACCCGCTTTGGAGGAATCTGAGAGTGTCGTTCATCGGGTATCCCAATTCATACACGTAACCGATTTACGACCTCCACTGATTCCGGACTTTCATCCACTTACATTATACAAGGAGTTACAGCCGCCGTGGTGTTACCTTTCTACCTTTCCAAGATGTATTCTGGAAATTCCAACTTGAAATGGAATGGTCTTGATGGATATTCTCAACATAATACACAGGGTGGTTCATAACCATTCACTCCCGACAGCCCAAATACTTAGTGTCTACCTTCTTAAAGTAAACAACCAAGAACATATTACATTGTTTGGCCGATGGATTAAACCCTCAACTTTCGGAAGTCATAGTGGACTGCCTTTACCATTATGCTGCTATTAGGGACTGACGAACCACCCTGTATATAATGTATGTGTAGGTCTGCCTTACCTCTTTATCCTTTTCTCATTCCGCAATTCCAGAATTCCACTCTGGAAGGTTAAGAAGGAAGTGAAATGCCTAGGGCTGCCTGGGTGTATGCTTTCACCCGCCCTTCCAAGCCAACAATCTGATTTCTCTTTGATTATACCTTTGGGTACGATTCTTCAACATTTTACTTCCTTCACTCCTTCTTTTTCGTGGGGCTATATGCCGTGGCATTTTGAAGAAGTATGTAACGTGAGTAAGTATTCCTAATCTTTGTGACCAAGGAGAGTTCATAAAGCATTATTCTTTAGGATAGGAGTAAGACAGGATAGTAAAATTGCTCAAACCTTAAACAAATGTGACCCCTCGTATCTTTAGGCTTTAAGTACATTGGAGGTACTTTCAAATCTCTAGATGACAAGTCTTTGTGGCACAATTACTCATGAGAGTACGAGTACAGGGTGTTTCCCGAAAAAGAATGTGACAGTGCTGGGTCGATCGGAATAAACGTTTAGTTATCACGATTCTTCAAACAACCACAGGTAATAGTGGATTTTTTGCCTTCCAGTGTTTCTCATATAGTCACGCTCTCGCCCATTGCTCATTGATTGTCTTACAATTCTAACACAGAAATTGAAAATTAGAGATTCCAAGAGATTGAGACTAATACATACTATACGAAATATTTAATTATAAGACAGAGTGACTATTATTTGAAGGTGATTCGAGGCGGGACACCCTGCGAGTTTACGTCGGTGCTGGTACTTAAGTGCGATAAGAATTATGATGGAAGTAATAATTCTCTTAATAATTGACTTATGTTATGTGAGTATGAGATTAGATGGTGGTGCTAGTTAAATCCAGTCCAAGTAGACATGAATGAAGATTTGGTTTTGTTTAATAACGTACCTAAACATGTAGTCCATTTGTCGTACAAAGTCATTTCGGTTAGCTGTGGCAAGGAAGCAGGTTAGGATATTTTTCGCGATAAAAGCAAAATCTTGTCGTCTTTCGAGTTCTTCGAACTCTGATAGTGATTGTGACCAGGGGTGTTATGTCCGTGTGATGAGGATGCGACGGGTCTCGAATGTCTTCTGGAATATTATGGTACGTATGTTATTTGTATGAGGAAATTTCTGTCGTACTCATCGAGTTGGTTCAGCATAATCTTGTTTACTTCAGATTTGGATTCATTGTAATGATTTTTTGCACTTCTGCTTCTGCAACGGCGAAAAGGGGTTATTTTATTATTAATCTATGGATTTGAACTGATATCTTTGGGTTTATAGGTGATGGTGGGTGCAGGACAGATGTATCTTGTGCAAAGACAGCGTTTTATGCAATATTTATGCTTTCGTTTAGTTCGTCCTGATAACAACTTTTTACATCCGCATGCCTTTCCCATCAGCTCAGAACGTTTGAATTAATTTTTTTTATCATCAGATGATAAAGTTCAATGTAAATTTCCTTTGAACCTTTGAATTAAAATTTTATGTTCTTGTGATAACTTCACCACAATCATTTTTACAAGATCGATCTTTTCAAAATTTTGCAAAAAGGAACATACCGCTTGCTTTCTTTTTTTGTTCTCTTCATGGCGAATCGGTAATTGTTAAATCCCGTAAATAAATATGAACTCACAGATTGTAATACGCAGTACCAATTGGTTTCCCATATTCGAGATAACCGCAATTCAATAGCTAAAGACATCATGATGCAGGATTTCGGCCACGAATTTTAGTTTGCACTGTTGTCAACATTCGGACTGATTTTTCCAGCGATAGCAAAGAAAGATTAATTGCACATGGAAAACATTGCATATTATCCTTAAATAACAATGAGGAAGTCACGAGCACGTAAATAGACGATGTTTTACTACATAAATGTCACCGACGATTGTCAAATAACAGGCTTTTTGTTTTGAGTTCGTTTGTCAATTTCTCGTTTCGTCAAATTTTTTATCATAAATCAAAATTTTGATTATATTGAAATACAAAATTGTTTTTGACTATTTGTATGATGCTGCAGTATTGTGAAGTTAACTACGCCTTTAGTCATCTTATAATAAAGTGCCTGCGGTTGGCCAATGATATATATTTATCAGCGACGTGATGATAGCTCATATATTATTATTATTAGAATGAAATACGATTCATTCTCTCTCTCGGAGCAGATAAAACTTTCAAATTGAATCATCATTGGTTTCAACCTCCTAATCAGTGTAGAATATAGAGATATTATTGTCTGGGATATTTCCTTTCCTGCGAAGTTGGTCATTGAAAGGAGCCGAGCACGCGATAATGAACTAAATATGAACGAGAACCACGCTGATGAGATTTGTGCCTGCCTGCGGTTTTTCAATAGCAATTGCAATTTGTTTGATTCGGTAGATCCACTCGTAAAGCATTGTATCTAATGTATAACACTGCGATTTTACATTGCGGACTGGAACCGACCTGAAGATAACAAGCCAATACCAATATAAAAGTTAAGATATCCTTGAGATGTCGACTTCTTTATAATAAATAAATTTGACCACCACCGAATTTAATCAGCGTTTTCGAGCTTTGAGCTCCTCCTGCTTTAATCGCTAAACTGCGCTAATTAGGTCGATACGCCGATATCGCCCCACTACAAAAATGAAGCAATTAGTTCCATGACTATCGGATTGGCTTGAAACCTGTAAAGAGGAATGGAAATAAACTAATTTGAATATTAATACTCATTAATTAACGTTATATGTAAGGTGTGGCGTATTTTTGCGGAGGAAGACTCTTCGTATCGCCTAGGAAAGGCGCCTCTGAGCAGAATTTTTTTAAAGCAATAATCCCGCAAGCTGAGCTCTAACCATAGCGAAGCGGTAGGGGCTACCTGTGTCACTCTGACAGGCTGAGATTAAATAATTGCTGGGGGTTAGATTGGAGAATGTCGTCAGGATTCTTGATAATATTAGAAATTGGAAAACGGAGTAAAAGTGTGCTCTGCTGGGTAGAGATAATGGTGAAATCCAAAATAACTTTGGATGCCTTAATGGCACGTCATTATCCTGCATAGTAATCAGCCAGCCACATTTCGCTTTGACAGATAAAAATAATAAATCACCGATACTTCTCTCATATCTTTTTTTTTTCTTCTTCTTCTTCCACTTTTTCTAGCTGCATGTTCCTTTGTGCCAATGCCAAAGCTTTCTGTATAAACTATCCATCCACATCTGTGATTCTTGATGCCATTTCTTCCTTCCTTCCTTTTCTTCGCCAAAAGCTAACATGCATGGCCATGACTCTCTTTCTCTACTTTCACTCAATCTTCATCCCTGTAGGGCTTTTTTTTATGTAACATCGCTTGTAGTAACTCGTTTTATTCACACTGCACACTGACTTTGGAATATTTAATATGTCAGTCTCGTCTTGAATAGTTCTATTCAAATCCTACAAAAATTAATTTTGAATAGCACGGGCACACCCGGCAATCATGCTGTCACCATATGTGACGTTGGAGCAATTACTATGGAAATTAATTTAAGAAGAAAGACTGAATTTAACCAATTTAAAATTACGTACACATAAATTGTTTGTACTATGGTGGCAGTGGTACATACATGCAGCATTTACTTGCTTCGCTGTAATGAGGGTTCAATCCCTCGGGGAGAAACGGTACGCCAATCCATACCATCAAAGGTGCACGAGAATGTTTGAGCATAGCGGCGCATTTGGTTCTTTTTACTTTTAATTATTAATTTATATCAAAGAAATTCTCCTTGAACATTAGCACACGATTCTATGGATAAAGTATTAATTGTTATAAAACTATAAATGCACATTAGTTTGACACATATCATGCAATGCATGATTCTGAGCCATTTAAAACATTTGAGTTTGAAGGATTTTTAAATCCATTTTACTTAAGCATTTAGCTGTCTGGTTTTTTGATTATTTTCTATCGCGTCGTGCAAACCCTTGGTACTGAATTTATATTTAAATATTTAAGTTCTGCCTTTCCACGTTACATACATTATTTCAAATCTACACGCCATAACCATCAGCAAATTGCGACGTGGATGAATTTTTGAGTACATGAATGCACATGAATATCTAGAATAGGGTTAATCATACATATCGCCTCAGAAAGCATTATGGCTATTTCTTTATTCGATTAAAAAGAATCAAGGAAATCGTTTAAGTTTTATTTGTCACGTGAAGAGAGCGCTTCCTTTCCTGCATGATTTAAAGTGTTGGTCGGCACTCTATATTTAATTGAAGGCTTCTGGGCTCATCCAACTCAAAAATGCTTGAGGACGTTTGGTTTTCGGCTCCTTGCATGCAGGCATAACTTTCAAATTGGAATTGGTATCATGGATGTATAGTCAATATTAAAAAGAACTTGGAAATTGACCGACTCAACTCGATTCCTACTCGACTGGAGCAGCAATCAAGGTTGTTTCGTTGTTGAAGTGTTCAACGGGTTGAGAGAAGTGGTTCATGTTCTTAAGAGCTAAATACGAGGTATTAAAGAGGATGGCAATTAGGATGACCATTGGCGAAGGTCGATGAGGTAAAAGGTAAGGCAGGTGCGGGTGGGTAAGTGGATTAATGAGAATTCGTGAAGGTAGGTAAGGTAGCCTGGAGTGAAATTGGGTGAAGGCAGGCAAGAGTTAAAAAAAGTTTTTCTACACTTTTCTAACTATGTAGGTGGTGGTGGTGGTGGAATGTCCTCCTATAAGGTCATTTCCCAGTCTAGTATGTATTATTTCTTGCAAAAACTGCTGCAGTACAATTTCTTTACTTCTTTATAATATCTGTTAAGTTTTTATTTTACATATGCAGGGGTTTTCCTACTACTTCCACTTTCATAAAGTGCTCTAATGAGATAGGGAAATCGGGTACCACGAAGATGCCCAATGATGGTTAGTAAAAGAAAATGAGATCAATTCTGAACCTGCATAGCAGGGTAGGTGGCTTTCTCCCTTGCAGAAAGAAACGATAAGCCACTGTTGACAAGGAATATGAGATATCTGAATTCTGTCATCGCAATAATAAGTCCAGAGTATATAACCCCCAGTATTTTTTTGCATGTCTATGTTTCTGTGTCACGGTGTTGTTACTTCTGGCGGGTTTATGGTTTGTTCTCCGTTATAATTCTTCACCGCCAGGTTTACTCGTGTCTTAATGAGATTGACTCGTTGGAAATGCCCTTATGGGACATGGCCTTATAAGACATGACTTTAAGGTGGTTTGGTAAGGTGGGTCCTTCGTGTTTTCTTTACGTTTGAGTCGTGTGGGAAGAGTGCATACGTGAAGATGAAATACATTTAGCAGGTTGAATAAGTAAAGTCGAAAGTCTTTGGCAGAAGCCATATGCGAGTAAAAACTTCCTCCGGTTTTTCCCTTATATTCCTATTTCCACGCACTCAACTAACTGCTCATGGACTCTTACCATAACTTGGAAGTTGTTGGTAGAGAAAGGCAAGGCAGACATCGAAGATTGGATCTAGTGATAGAGAAGTCGGGCAAGATGCCCTGAACATGATAAAACCCTCAGTTTCTTGCCCAGCTGTCTCCTTGGTGGAATTAATGAAGATTCTTATCAAATATTTCCATTCCAGATGAGAGTCTGATACGGAGAAATCCCTCACGTTACAATCTTACCAAGAAGACGTCTTACGGCTCTTATCTCTTATTTTCTTTCCCACTTGCTTCCTTGTCTGCCCTCCTGGTTCTTCAAAGCTAGGCTGGGGTCATGTCACGCACGTACAAAGTTTCTCTTTCAGAATTATTCACTGGACACGTAATGCAGTAAATATACAAACATGAACATCCACAATTCTACTCGTCCACTGTCCGTCTCTAAGCCAGAACGAAAAATAGAGCGTGATATCAGATTTTATTGGATTAAAAATTATTTATTCATAAGTGTATATATGAATAGAGGACAGCGATTATTTCCGGGATAGGCGTAGATATTCATGAAATGGCCCAGGTATGACTTATCCTTGGTTATTTTTAGGGCTCGGACGGTCCCGGTCCAGGACCGGGATCGGACCGGCGGTCCCGGTCCCTGTCCAATGTTTTTTAGGACCGGTGAAAACGGTCCAATCCCGGTCCGGTCCCGGTCCTGCGTTTCGGACCCGGGACCGGACCGGGATTGGACCGCTAGGACCGGACCGGTACATGCTAATTACATGTACATATATATACGGTCCAAACCCGGTCCGGTCCGGTCCCGGTCCC